>LR750044.1:450066-484056 GCA_902729485.2 Mus minutoides
AGGGCTCCTTGTGGGTGGGACCATCTCTGGGCTGGCAGTCTTGGGTTCTATAAGAGAGCAGGCTGAGCAAGCCAGGGGAAGCAAGCCAGTAAAGAACATCCCTCCATGGCTTCTGCATCAGCTCCTGCTTGAGTTCCAGTCCTGACTTCCTTTGATGAACAGCAGTATGGAAATGTAAGCCGAATAAACCCTTTCCTCCTCAATTTGCTTCTTGGTCATGATGTTTGTGCAGGAATAGAAACCCTGACTAAGACAACATGGTAGCTCACAACCATCTGTAATGGGATCCGATGCCCTCTTTTGGTGTGCCTGAAGGCAGCAACAGTGTACTCATACATTAAGTGAATAAATCAATCTTAAAAAAAAAAAAAAAAAAGGGGCTGGTGAGATGGCTCAGCGGGTAAGAGCACCCGACTGCTCTTCCGAAGGTGATAAGTTCAAATCCCAGCATCCACATGGTGGCTCACAACCATCCATAACAAGATCTGGCGCCCTCTTCTGGATTGTCTGAAGACAGCTACAGTGTACTTACATATAATAAATAAAATAAATCTTAAAAAAAAAAAAAAAAAAAGCTCATGTGGTTACTTAGGACTCAATCCAGATTTTCATATATTAATAGAACAGTGAATTAAAAAACCCCAAAGCTGCCGGGCGTGGTGGCGCACACCTTTAATCCCAGCACTCGGGAGGCAGAGGCAGGCGAATTTCTGAGTTCGAGGCCAGCCTGGTCTACAGAGTGAGTTCCAGGATAGCTAGGGCTATACAGAGAAACCCTGTCTCGAAAAAACAAAACAAAACAAAACAAAACAACCCAAAGCTATAGGAAAGGAGTTAAATGCTGCTAGTAAACCACCTCAGGTCTCTGTTGTACCACAGACCTAAATCCCCAGCCTAAATGAGGGTTTTTCTGGACACCTTTCTTCGTCACAGTATAGGTATGGTGGTTTATTCTGACTGGAGGGTTAGTTGTCTTCCTACTCAAGCGTGATTACCGGCATTCTTTGGTCTCCGCCCCCCCCCCTCCACGTTGTTTTATGGAATAACAAAAATAATATTACTCTGGTCAATTTTCATGGACTCAAATATAGCTAGGTTATTTCCAGGTCAAACATAAAAAACGTTAAATCCTTTAAAAAAAGAAAAAGAAAAGACAAGGTAAGACAAAACTTTTCTTACCCACTTCACTGTTCAACTTCTGGAGCCGGTTCAGAAGGAAATGCATGCAAAAGTCTGGATGAAATGACAGGAAATCCACCAGAGGGAGATGCTTGCTAGACAGTGAGAAAGAAGCTCCCGCAAGGGGCCTGAGAGAGGAGCTCTGGGAGGAGCCGCCGAATTGGCCCAGGATTGGAGGTGTGTGTAGTTTGGCGCTGGGGTCGGAGAATAGCTGATGGAAGCAGCTACTACCTGCAGCAGCGAAGGGTTTCCCTGGCCTAACATTGTAAACTAAAGGCCTAAAAACATTTCCAAATGAGAAGACGAAGCTCCCAACCTACTTACCAACAGACCCCGAAGAAATGGGGGTGGGTGGGTATTGAAAGGCACTTCCGCTTAGCAACCCCACGCTGTTGCTAAGGAGGGGCCGCAGCATTAACGACCCGGAAGTGGTGGTCTGAGTTGCACAGCGACGGCTGGGGTTTGTCCTATCAGAAGAGCGAAGATGCTCTGCAGCTCCAGAAGGTGGGTGGGACCAGCATTAGTACTTCCGGCTCGGCTCGGCCGCCCCTCAACTCGTCTTCCCCCTCCCCTCCGCCTCCTCGGCTCCCTCCCGCTCCTGGGAAAGCAAAGCTGCGGCTTAAGGGGTGGTTAAGAGAAGCAGTCGGCGCCTCAGGGAGGGGACCGCGCCCGCCCCCTTGGAACACTGGAGCACCGCTGATTCAGGTAGGTACTGTGGCTTCGACTGGGTCTGGGAGACTGGAGTCTGAGATGTGTGTGTGTGTGTGTGTGTGTGTGTGTGTGTGTGTGTGTGTGAGGGGGGCTTTGGGGGCCCTTCGCTGGGGCGGGGCAGTGGACTCCGGGATCCCGGGTGGGGCGCGGGCCTGTCCGAGGAGGGTTGCGGGGGCGGGACAGAGGGACCAGTGTCCCTGCGTGCTAAGAGTTGCGGGTTGCGGGTTAGACCCGGTCGCAGGAGGCGCCCTTTCTGAAGCAGGGACTTCGGCCAATGCAGACCGGGAGTTTCCCACCTGGAGTGCCAGCTCCGAAAAGAAGGGGGGGGGGGAGCATCATCCAGGGCCGAAATCAAGGGTATAGACTTGGAGAGGTGGCTGTGGTCATCCTGTGCTTCACATTGTCCGCGTCCCGGACTCTCTGTTGGGACAGAGCCAGGCTTCGAGGGCTTGTAAGGGTTTCGTGTCGGCTGGGCACCGTGGAGCCGCCCTTGGCAGAGGTAGGGCAGAAGAGTGGGTAATGAGAGAGACCTCCCTCCACCCAACTTCCGTGCGCTTCCCCCGCTTCTTCCTTTATTGCTCTCGGCAGGGCGCCCTATAGGAGCGATGTCCCCCAAGTGGGTACGCATCACGTCGTAAAACAAGAGTGTGGAACTGGGTTTGTTGCCCCCGGATGGTATTTCGGATATTTGCAAAGTGCCAGAATGGCATATTCTAGCAGTCTCCTAGACCGATATGTGTCTGGTATAAATTTTCTTAGAAAATGCAATACTGGAAGGCATTTGACTATATTCAAACGTAAATGAGCATGCTTAAAAAAAAAACAACAACTAGGAAATCCATATTTAGAGGTCTAGAGGAGACATGTTTAGGCAAGCCTTTTCCAACCTCTTTCTCACCTGCCAGTAATCCTTTTGTGGTTTAAACGAATTAAAATACTATCTTCATTTTGTTTAAGTGACTGAATTGTAGGAAGTATAGTATATGCCTTAGGATAACTAGTGAACATTTAGGGAGACGGGGACAAGAGTCCCTTTCCGACGATTGAACTGACTCTTAATCTTTTAAGGAGGTGATTATGTTCAAGTGGAAGTATTGGCTTTGAGAAAGATAATTCTGGGAATGAACCCAGCCTTTGCCTCTTACTAGTTGTTGACCTTGGTCAAGTCATAGACTCTAACAGAGTTTCAGCCTCTTCACAAGTAGGAATTAAATTCTAGTCAGTGTCAAAAGAGAGGTGATTACTTATATAACTCCATTTAAAACAAGCACCTTTGAATTTCAAGATTGTCATTAGTCAACATAAAAGGGAGCCCAACTTAGTGGAAGGGGATTTTTGAAAAAAAGAAACTGGTAATATCCAAGTAGTATGCGGCAGGAATTCGAGGTTTTGTTTTGTTTTTTATCACACACACACACACACACACACACACACACACACATATATATACATATATATGTAATTTTTTTTCTTTTCCTTTTCTTTGAGACAGGGTCTCACTGTGTAGCTCTGGCTGGCCTGGAACTCACTCTGTAGACCAGGCTGTATTGCACTCAGAGCTCTGCCTGCCTCTGCCTTTCCAGTGCTGGGATTAAAGGCGTGTGCCACCACAGCCCGGCTTTATTATTCTTCATTTTGTAGTTCTGAGCATTCAGTCCAGAATGGTCTCACACGGTTTTCACTATTGAGATACAACTTTAGCTTCTAGAAATGGATCATAAGTAGCATAAAATACAATTATCAATAGTTTCCTAAAGCATATATTAAATACAATATGTTTATTTTTTTTAATGACCAAAGTACATTTTATAGGTTTTTCTCAGATAATCTTTATGCTGTTAGATATAGCATGGACTGAAGTAAAAAACATAAGTAACTTACTTAAATCTTAAATCTTACTTAAATCTTCTTATTGGCAATTAAACTTGGGGCATAAAATAGTAATTGTAATTCTAAGGTCAGCACCACTTGCATGACTCATCTTAGTTAGATTATAATATTAGCAAAACTTAATTTTGTTTTGTTTTGTTATTTTGAGACTGTTTTATCATGTAAACTCAGGCTGGCCTTGATCATGAGATACTCTTTCCCCTTGAGTGTTGGGGTTACAGCTCTATGCTAAGTCACTTGACTTCTAAAAAATTCTTATATAAACTATAAAATAAATAAATCTGCTGGGCGTGGTGGCGCACGCCTTTAATCCCAGCACTCGGGAGGCAGAGGCAGGCGGATTTCTGAGTTCAAGGCCAGCCTGGTCTACAGAGTGAGTTCCAGGACAGCCAGGGCTACACAGAGAAACCCTGTCTCGAAAAACCAAAAAAAAAAAAAAAAAAAAAAAAAAAAAAATCAGAACACAATAAATTTCTCCTTCTAAATCATTTGTAATCAGAATGCATAAATGATTTTAGAAAATGAAATATTGACATATGCTTATTTGCCTTGTGGATTTAAAGTTGTAGTTCTTTATAGCCTGTTTGTTTGTTTGTTTGAGATTGGGTTTCTCTGTGTAGCCCTGGCTGTCCTGGACTCCCTTGGTAGATCAAGATGGCCTTGAACTCACTGAGATCCACCTGTTTTTTGACTCTCAAGTGCTGGGATTAAAGGCATTGGCTTCCAAGCCCCATTGATTGATGGATTGGTTTTTCCTCTGTAGCCTATTATATTGGGATTTTCTTTTCTTTTTGGAAAAGGGTTTCTCTGTGTAGCCTTGGCTAGCTCAGAACTTGTTTTGTATAGCAGATTTACTTGGAACTCACAAAAATCTATTTACCTCTGCTCTCCGCGTGCTTGGACTAAAAGCAGGCATCACCACAGCTTCTGTTGGATTTTCAACTAACAGGTTTTCTTTGTGGTTAGTAATGTTTTATATATACTTTATTTGTGTACTTTTATTTTATGTGCATTGATGTTTTGCCTGCATGTGTGTCTGTGTGATATCTTGGAGTTATAGATAGTTATGAGCTGCCATGTGGGTGAACCATTTGAACCTTGGTCCTCTGGAAGAGCAGTCAGTGCCTTTAACATCTGAGCCATCTCTTCAGTCCCTGTGGTTAGTTTAAAAATTTCGCCGGACGTGGTGGTGCACGCCTTTAATCCCAGCACTCGGGAGGCAGAGGCAGGTGGATTTCTGAGTTCGAGGCCAGCCTGGTCTACAGAGTGAGTTCCAGGTCAGCCAGGGCTACATAGAGAAACCCTGTCTCGCAAAAAAACAAACAAACAAAAAAACCCAAAAAACAAAAAAACAAAAAAAAACCCAAAAACATTTCAAATATACTTTATATTCAAAGGGGCTGAATATAGCTGGGCAGAGGCAGGCGGATTTCTGAGTTCAAGGCCAGCCTGGTCTACAGAGTAAGTTCCAGGACAGCCAGGGCTATACAGGAAACCCTGTCTCGAAAAACAAAAAAAAAAAAGGAGGTGGTGCTGAATATAAAACTTCCTTTAATATTTTTTATGTAAAAAATAGGTACAAGCTTTGCAATTCAGTGTGACCTTTTAGAGAGTTGTATATATGTTTTTATAAAATTGAGAGAAATTTTCAATAACTTTTTAAAAGCAGGGTTGAAATTATGTTTTGCTCTAATTGAGCCTTTTTGGTGTGGTGATTCAAATTTCCAAATGGCTTTTTAAAGAGAACAGTCTTAAATTCGTATCTAGGTTTTTTGGCTATGTTTTTTGAGTTGTTATTTTTCATTACTTTAAGTAGAAGTCATGTTGTCTTGCCAGCCCTCAGCACTATCTGTTTTTTACCTGCCTTTTTATAAAATGTTAATCCATTTATTTTCATATAAGGAATAGGATAATAGCTATTTGATGTGAAAATTCTGCCTAAATTACATGCCACAAATACAAAACCATTGGATATACTTTCCCTGGTGATCTCTTCCACAAGAAGTATGTGACCAAGCCAGAGATCTTTGCAGTTGTCAGTTGTGGAATTTGCTGGTGAGGGAATCTAAGAACTATTGACGCTTCTTGAACAGCTCTTTGATGATGTTAAAATGTTGAGGCATAATAGAGGAGGTATATAAAAGGAAACAGACACATACATTTGTATATATGCACAATATAGTAGAATCATAGAATGAGCACAATAGTTAATTATCTTGTGGTGCTGTTAAATCAGGAACAAAAGAATTACTGTGGAAATGTTAAAAATAAAAAAAGTCCAGAAACTACTTTTTTTTTTTGCTGTAACCAAGGGGCTTTTCTCTCCTGAGCTTGTTCCTATCTTACACCATATTTTATGGAAATGATTATTTAGCTTCTAATTAAGTTAAATAACCTTTATATTAAGATATAAAATAGAATGTAGTTAGATTTTAATGTCACTAGTTTGGTAGTAACTGCTTCAGTGGCTTTACATACATAGTAGACTTTCCTGGAAGAACTTTGAATTTGTAGAATGATAGTTTTTTTTCTTCACAGCGACTCTATCCATTGGGGCCTAATATAGAATCTCCGAGAAGCTGGGAAGGGAAAAAGAGTGAATTTACTTGAGAATTACCATTTTAAGTTTTATAGATTTCTTATTTAGAAAGCTAAATTGGATTTTGACATTATTGGGATTGTGTTCAAGATGGACTCAGGGAAAAAATGAGATGCCATCTGTTTCACATTCCTTCTTTCCTCCCCCTCCCATGTTTTGTGGCTTTGAATTTATCAGATTATTTTTCAAAAATACAAACCCTCAGTAGATTTAGATTATATAATATCAATTGTCAGTGAATATGTAACTAAATAACATGGATTGTTATGTTGAGTTATATAGGACAATAATAGACAATGCATAAAGGTAATTGTTGAATTATTTAATGTTCTCTGGATATGGCTTCAGATTTGCTATATAGTTAAGGCTGGCCTTAAACTTTTTATCCTCTTGTGTTATATCATAAGTGCTGAGATTACAGGCCTGTGCCACCAGATCTGGTATTGTTAAGCCATTTTTATCACTTCCATTTACTATAGTTTAATTGCTGGTGAAAGCTATGTTTTTTTGAAAAAAGGAGTATATTAGAATAAATGGTAGTATTAGAATAAATCTTTATTGATTTGCTAGATCACAACCTGAATAAACAAAAAAGTCTGCTCACAATTTTTATTTGGTGACAAACACACTCTAATTTATACTTGTAGCAATAGTTTTTCCTTACCTATATACCTATGGCTTTGTTTTAATCTAAAATGTATATCCAATTCAATTTGGATTTTTTTTGGCAGGCAGGTGCTGGGCACGTTTGAATCTAAATAAATCCCAAGCAGGGGCAATTAGGTTTCCAGAACTGAGAAAAAGCATACTTTGCTGAGTTGGTACCTTAGAGACCCAGGTATCTTTGATAGTCTGTAAAGGAGAACTAATGTGGTATCCTAGAAATGGCCTGAAGAGAGAGCCATCTGGACAGAAGAGACTCATGCTTTGTCTCCAGCAGGAATGTTCTGGTGAGGTAGGAAGACAGATGGACTATCCCTACACCACTGTAGTTTGTCCCTCACTTAGAAGCTTCAAGTGGGCAGTGTAGTTATGTGGGGCAGGGATGCCAGGGATAGTAATTTTTTTTTTTTTATTTGCCTGTCACAATGGAGGTGTGGACATTCTGGGAAAGGATTCTCTCTTGGCTTTTACAGCATGGCCAGAGAAGGAGGGTAGAAACAATAGCTGTTGCTCTTTTCACCAAAGAGAATTAGGTGCAGCATCTCTCTTAGATGCTTGGTAGTGCTTAGGGCTTGCCACAGCTTGATGTCTTCATCAAAATGCTGCATAACTTTTCTAGGAAACAGCATTGGCTCTGTGTTGACTTCTGCCTCACATAGCTCCTATTCTAGTAAAAGAACTTGTGGGTTCTCTCAATGAAAGTATTATAGAGGTTCATCTCTCTTAATAATTTTGAAATATTGCTGATCACCAATGAGGAAGGGTATGTGTATATGTGCACGATGCACACTTGAGTGTCTATGATAATCAGATTTCATTTCTGATTCCTAAATCACTAAAGATTACAGCTTCTTCCAGCTTCTCAGTTGAATTTTTTGTCCATTTAGTGGTGGTCATCCTGATATAAGATGCCAGTGAACAGAAGACTGATGGATAGAAGGAAAATGGACTATTTTTGCTTTTAGCTTTCTAGAATTTCTTTAGTCTAAAGTGGTGCCATCTGCCCTGTATTGTATGGTTGTGTATGCCTTGCTGTGTTTTCTTGTGTGTGTTCCCAGTTCGTTATTTGGGGGGTGGGGGGGTTTCGAGGCAGGGTTTCTCTGTGTAGCCCTGGCTGTCTTGGAACTCACTCTGTAGTTCCAGGCTGGCCTCAAACTCAGAAATCCGCCTGCCTCTGCCTCCCAAGTGCTAGCATATTAATATTTTTTAACAGTTTAGACTTACAGAATTATTAAACAGATAGTATAGAGAATTCCTTTTTTAATAGTTTTGCCTCATATTTTACGTTAGTGCTCTGCATTTCTTACAATTAATGAATCAGCATGAAGGTGCATTAAAGATAATGTTCTGTTTTGTTTTTTTTTTTGAGACAGGGTTTCTCTGTGTAGCCTTGGCTGTTCTGGGACTCACTCTGTATATATAGATGTGTGTTCACATATGGAGGCCAGAGCTCCAAGTTGGCTATCATCAGTTATTCTCTATTTGTTTTAATTAGCTAGTTTTATGTGCATGGGTGTTTTGCCCTCATGTGTGTCTGTGCAAATACGTGTATGTTTGGTGCTCTTGGAGGCCAGAAGAGGCTGTCATACCCCTTGGAATTATAGCCGGCTGTGAACTGCCATGTGGGTGCTAAGAGTCAAACCAGATCCTCTGGAAGGTCAACCAGTGCTCCTAACTGCTAAGCCACTCTCCAACCTTTGACTTTATGTTTTGAGACAGGGTCTCTTACTGAACTGAGGACTTCCCTGGCTGTTGGGTGCCTGGCAACACAGGTTGAGGCTCCAGAGAATCTCGTGTTTCCGTCATTGTGTTGGGATTACACATGTGAACATCTGTGCCTGGCTGCTTTGTTCTGTTTGGTTGAGACAGTCTCTTATTTTGTAGCTCCAGATGCCTGGAACTCAGAGGCCTACTTGCCTTTGCTTCCCTAGTGCTGGGACTAAAGGCACAGGCCATCTGATTGGCTTTTTAAAAAGTGCTTAGATCTTTACCAATAAGCCATCTCCTCAGTTCCTTTCCTTTTGTTCTATTTTATAATATGTTTATTGATACAAGTCTTTTATCACATTTTTCAACTTTTTGTCTTGCTTATCTTTTAAAAAAAATAAATTTTTTTTTTCCCCTTGTTCCGGTCAACCCCGCTCGCTCCGGCCAGCCCCACTTGCTCCCGGCCGCCCCCGTACGGCCCCGGCTTGTTCCAGCCAGCCCCACTCACTCCGATCGGCTCCACTTGCTCCGGTTTGGCCCCGCTCATTCCGGCCGTCCCCGGCCGTCCCCGTTCGGTCCCGCTTGCTCCGGCCGTCCGTTCGGCTCCGCTCGCTCCGGACAGCCTGGCTTGCTCCGGTTGGTCTCTTCGGTCCAAGGATTCATTTCTTATTATTCTTCATAAGTACGCTATAGCTGACTTCAGACGCACCAGAGGAGGGCGTCAGATCTTGTTACGGGTGGTTGTAAGCCACCATGTGGTTGCTGGGATTTGAACTCATCACCTTCGGAAGAGCAGTCGGGTGCTCTAACCCGCTGAGCCATCTCACCAGCCCCTTGTTTTGTTTTTTTGAGACAGGGTTTCTCTGTGTAACCTTGGCTGTCCTGGGACTCACTCTGTAGACCAGGCTGGCCTCGAACTCAGAAAGCCACCTGCCTCTGCCTCCCAAGTGCTGGGATTAAAGGCGTGTGCCACCACTACTCGGCATAAAAAAATTAAGTGTATGTGTGAGAGAGAGAACATTTTTATGAGTATAAGAGGGAGGAAAGGGGGAGAAAAAGGGGAGGGAAGGAGGGAGGGAGAAAGAGAGAGAGGGAGGGAGAGAGAGAGAGGGAGGAGATATGTGTATGTATGTGTACCAGTGTCCATAAGTACATGAGTAGATATATCTCTGAGTTTGTGGCCAGCCTGGCTTACATAGCGAGTTCCAGGCCAGCCAGGGCTGAATAGAGAGACTGTCTCAAAACAAAACAGCAATGAAAATGTTAAGAGTATATGCTTGGGAGGCCATGCTACAGTGCTTATGTGGAGGTCAGAGGACATCTTGTGGGAATCAGTTCTTTCCTTCCACTGTCTTCAACCTGGGGGTGGAATTTAGATCATCAAACTTGACAGGAAGTGCCCTTACCCACTGATCCATCTCACTGGCCTGTTTTTAAATTGTATATTTTATTTTATTTTACTTGGGGCTGGAGAGATGACTTAGAAGTTAGGAGCATTTGCTGCTTTTAACAGATGACCTGAGTTTGGTATTCCACACATGGCAGCTCACAACTGCCCCATAACTCCAGTTCCAAGGGATCTATGCTCTCCTCTGTCCTATGGAGATATTGCATACAGACAAATAGACACACACATAAAGAAGAAAACTTTGTGCTTGTGGGTGTGTGTGTACATGTGTGAGAGGGCACCCGAGTGGAGTTGGTTCTCTTATCTCACCTCTGCCTGTGTCCCCAAAATAGAGCTCGTGTTATCTGGCTTGTGTGGTAAGTAGGGCTCTTACTCAGTTGATGAAGGTATTAACCTGGGGGGCTGGAGAGAAGGCTCAGCGGTTAAAAGCACTGACTGCTATTCCAGAGGTCATGAGTTCAATTCCCAGCAACCACATGGTGGCTCACAATCATCTGTAATGGGATCTGATGCCCTCTTCTGGTGTGTCTGAAAACAGCTACAGTGCACTCATATACATGTAATAAATAAATCTTTTAAAATGTTGCTATATGGGCTGGAGAGATGGTTCAGTGGTTAAGAGCACTGACTGTTCTCCCGAAGGTCCTGAGTTCAAATCCCAGAAACCACATGGTGGCTTACAACCATCCGTAATGACATCTGATAGCCTCTACTGGTGTGTCTGAAGACAGCTACAGTGTACTTACATATAACAATAAATAAATCTTAAAAAAAAAAAAAAGGAAAGAAAGAAAGAAAAATATAAAAAGGGGAAGAAGGCAGGAGAGGTTGAGGACAAGAGATCCCACTAATAAATATCATATTTGTATCATAAATAAGCAAAATACTTAGATATTATTGATACCAACTAAGATGAAGATGTTTTGGAAAACAAGGTGTTGGTATAGGAGGACAGAACAGTAATAAAGCCAACTACAAGAATATCGGGTTAGCCCTTTAACCCCAGCACTCGGGAGGCAGAGGCAGGCGGATTTCTGAGTTCGAGGCCAGCCTGATCTACAAAGTAGTTCCAGGACAGCCAGAGCTATACAGAGAAACCCTGTCTCGGAAAAAAAAAAAAAAAAAAGAATATCTGGTTAGCAAATAACACTTAGGCTATGAGAGAACTGTCTTAAGACATCATTTTACTGTTTTTAGAATCTAGCTATTTGGCTCAAGCCCAAGGACCAGGCATCAATGCCTAACACTAACAACAAACAAAGACCCAAAGAAAAGAGTATCCACAGGCCAAAATCAGAAAAAAGCATAGTTCTTACACCTTTCACAAAGGTTAACTAAAAAATGATCATAAGCCTAACAATGACAGCAAAATGATTATGTCAAAATTAGTACAGGAGAAAAATCCTAGGCTCCGCAATAACTTCAAAGATTTAAGACCCACAGAACTATCCATGGAGGGAAAATGATAATTAAACTTCATAAGCATTAAAAATGGGAGGTGGCAAGCCAGACGTGGTGGTGCACGCCTTTAATCCCAGCACTCGGGAGGCAGAGGCAGGCGAGCCATCTCTCCAGCCCTTTTTTTTTTTTTTTTTTTTTTGGTTTGTTTTTTGTTTGTTTGTTTTTAGAGACAGGGTTTCTCTGTGTAGCTCTGGCTGTCCTGGGACTCACTTTGTAGACCAGGCTGGCCTTGAACTCAGAAATCCACCTGCCTCTGCCTCCTGAGTGCTGAGATTAAAAGGTGTGTGCCACCACTGCTCAACTTTATTTTTATTTTTCAAGTCAGGGTTTCTCTGTGTGGCCCTGGCCTTCCTGGAACCTGCTCTCTAAACCAGGCTGGTCTTGAACTTAGCTGCCTACATCAGTCTCCTGAGTGCTGGGATTAAAGGTGTGTGTCACAGTTAACTGGCATCCCAGCCCCACCTTCATTTTTGAGACTTAGTTTCATGCTGGTCTCTAATTTGCTAGATGAGGAAGACCTTGAACTTTTGATTCTCCTGGCTCCCAAGGGCTGGGTCTCCAAGGTGTTTTCCTTCATGTCCAGTTTTATGTAGATTTGGGGATGGAACCAGGGCTTTGTGCATCTAGGCACATACTCTACCAACTCTGGTGTTCCCATCCTTTGTTTTTATAGTTAGTTAACAACAGATTCAAGAAACTATCTGTGTGAAAGCCCCTAGGTTCTCCAGAGATGGATCCTCTCCAAATCAATCACTATGTAAGCTCACACTATGAAATCCATCTGGTTAATGCTTCTGTTTCATAACTTTCAAATATGATGAAACTGGGCGATGTGGTGCTGCTGTGCAGGCCTAGAGACTTGAGCTTCGTCATCTGAGTTTGATCATGTAGTCTCATGTAAATGTAAGAGAAAACTCCATGACGTTGTCCTCTTAGCTCTGTACACATGCCATGAAACATGTTCAGCTTCATACTCATCATACACATATGGAATAAATAGAATTTAAAATCAAAATAATATTTTGAAATTATAAGGCTGAAAGAAAGCATGGAGGAAGTCAGGTAAGACACATTCATTTTCCAGCTGTGACACGTGCAGGAAGCTAAACCATTTGCTTAGGTTGAATAGCTAGTTAATGAATAGGACAGAATTTCAGGCCTCCTGACTTTCAATGTAGTCCGATTGCTGTTATAACTAAATTTTGAGAAAAAAAAATAGTAAAGCTATAAAACACATATATTTTCCAGGAAATATAAGTAGGCCATTTTACTATTGTGGGGCAAGAGAGATAGCTCATAAGTTAAGACCGCTCCTAACTCTTATTGAGAACCCAGGCTTTTAGTTCCACTATCCACATAGTTCATATCCTACTGTAACTGTAGATATAAGGGATTTGACACCCTCTTCTGAGGGCACAAGGTTCACAAACTCAAACACGTTTTTAAAAAAGTCTTAAACTGTTGTAATATTTTTCTTTTTCTTCCTCTCTTTTTCTTCTTCCTTTTTTTTTTTCATTTGTTTTGTTTTGTTTTCTTTTTGAGACAGAGTCTCACTATGTAGACCATGCTGGCCTTGAACTCACCAAGATCTTCCTGCTACTGCCTCCCCAGTGTTGGAATTATAAGCCTGTGATATTAGCTTTAGTTTCTAACAAATTCATTATGTTTCCTATTCTAGGTATAAATCAGCAAGTACAAAAATAATGGTGAGGTTATTATATCCTGTATTTACAGACAGTTCGCTGTATTAAAATGAACCTTAATATTTTTTTTTACATAGTGGAGATAACCTGTTAATATTTAATAGAATAAAGCAACAACCGAATTTTGCTTTCATGTGATAGTATATTTATAAAACTAGAGTGGGGTGTTATGTAAAAATTTAAAGTACAGAGTAATATGCATCTGGTGAATTCAGGGCTTGAAGGATGCACATCTGTTGAGAAAACAAATCATACAACTATTCAGAGCTTTAGCGTCTTTAAATGTGTGTACTTTGATTCTGTAATTGTTTTTGAAACAGTCTTTAATGGATTTAGAAAAGCTGTTTGCTCTAAGGAAGCAACTTGTGAAGCCATTTGGAAGCCTTTTAATTATTTTATTGTTCATATCATTTTGGAATATTAATATTTTTTTCTCCAGCTTATCTATTGGGGAAGGAAGGAGCTAACAGACTAAAAGAAAAAGAGTTTATTGCATAACTATATTTTAAAAGGCAAGAATGTAGTTTCCTGCTGGGCAGTGGTGGCGCACGCCTTTAATCCCAGCACTTGGGAGGCAGAGGCAGGCAGATTTCGGAGTTTGAGGCCAGCCTGGTCTACAGAGTGAGTTCCAGGTCAGCCAGGGCTATACAGAGAAACCCTGTAGAATGTAGTTTCCTGAATTCAATATACTAGGACTATTTTTGTAGACCAGGCTGGCCTCGACCTCAGAAATCCGCCTGCCTCTGCCTCCCGAGTGCTGGGATCAAAGGTGTGCGCCACCACGCCCGGCTTGTCCTTTAGCTTTTATGTATTTATGAATTCTGGGTTTTTATTTTTGTTTACTAATTGACTAATTTCATTCCATTGTGATTGTAAAGAATATTTTGTATGACTTGTCTTATAAAATATATTGTGCTTTATGACCTATCATACCTTGTGAGTACTATTTTAAAAATGTGTAATTGGGGGCTGGTGAGATGGCTCAGCAGGTAAGGGTGCTTGCCTCAGACTAAGCAACCTGAATTCAATCTCTAGGACCCACAGGGTGAAAGGAAATAACCAGTTCTTACAAGTTGTCCTCTGACTGCCACATGTGTGTTTTGGCATGTGTGCACCCACATGCACATACACCAATCAGTGCAGTTTATAAAATTAAAATATTAAAGTATTTTGTAAAGGAAGACTTCTGTGTAGCTTTCATTTTTTTCATATCTTTTTATAATTTTTAGTCTCTTTTTGCAATTTTTTCCTGCAGTTATATTTTCTACTCATTTTGCTTCTGTATATTCTTCTCCCTAAAAGTTATTATATAAATATATATAGAATGTACTCCAAGGTGTATTTAAAGTCATTATTGTATGTGATTATTGAAGCCTATTTTGGAAAATTTTTCTTAGATACAGAAAAAGAAAAATGGAAAAAATTACAATAGAGAGAGGTGGGTAGGGGTCGTTGGAGTTGGGGAGAGAATGAGAAAGACTCACACACACACTCACACACACTCACACACTGCTAGGTTTGGATATTTTGTTTTGGGATATTCCCAAAGTGCTTATCAATTAACAGCTCTGTTTAGCTTTATTGGCTAAAGTAGAAATTGAGTATCTACTCTAGACCTGAGAGTCATTAAATAGAACTAGCCTTTAATAAAGAACATCTACTTTTTGCCGAATTTTATTTAGTTCACAGTTTCCTTGAAGTTTTAACCTTCTCACAGGCAAAGCTGTGCTGTACCTTGAGATTTAGCTTTTTGTTAGGACAGTACCGACAGCATAAATGTCTTTATGTACTCAGCTGTGATTAAACTAAGCCCAGTCCTTGAAATACTGCTTTGTAGTTACTGAGCATACTTTCAATCTAAGTTGCCACACTTACCAGTACTGATTTCAAGGCCATTGGGATTTGAGTGGAGCAGGTTAGGAAAATGAATTTTTTCTCTTTAATTAAAAAAAACAAACAAATCTTTTAAAGGTTTTTCAAGCATTTTATAACTTATATTTGAATATGCCTACTAATTTATGATTGAGAAATGTTGGCTTGAGGCAGGGGCTTACCTGTGTTTAGAATTCAGAATCTTTAGTCTTTATTCTTTAACATTCTGTGTTCCTCTTCATGAGACATTCTTTTCTATTCAACTCTTGATTTCTTACATCAATTTTCTTTTCATACTGAACTATATAAGGATATACCAGATTATTCAGATTCATCAAATACATTTTTATTTAGAGAGCCAAACACGAACTCTACTTAGGTCTTTTTGTTTGTTTGTTTGTTTGTTGTTTTTCAAGATAGGGTTTCTCTGTATAGCCCTGGCTGTCCTGGAACTCACTCTGTAGACCAGGCTGGCCTCGAACTCAGAAATCCGCCTGCCTCTGCCTCCCGAGTGCTGGGATTATAGGCGTGCCCCACCACGCCCGGCTCTACTTAGTTTTTAATACTCAAAGTGTATTCCTTATGTTACAAGATCCCACTTCTAGGATTACCAGTCACAGAAATGGGCAGATTTTGTTGTACTTTAAATGGAATGACCAGAAGAGAGTTTTTACCTCTAGTTAAGATTATTCTCTGGTGTGCTTTATAAAAAGGGACATAATACATGGATAATTTAGTCATGAAATTTTAAAGTTCTAGTCCTAGAACTGGCTGGCTTACAGGTTCAGAGGTTCAGTCCAGTATCACCAAGGCAGGAACATAGTGAGTGCTGGCAGGTACGGGTGCAGGAGGTGCTGAGAGTTTTCCATCTTCATATGAAGACCAGTAGGAGAAGACTGTCTTCCAGGCAGCTAGGAGGAGAGTCTTACAGCCCATGCCCACAGTGACACACTTCCTCCAACAAGGTCACACCTAATAGTTCCACTCTCTGGACCAAGCAAATACAATCCACCACACTCCCCAAATACTCTGTGTCCCAATTATACCATGTATACCGCGTAAGCTTTCAGGATGGTTGTTATCTAAAAACATACATACAGAAAGAAGGAAGTAAATATTGGTGAGAATGTGAAGAATTTAGAAGTCTTTTTTGTCTTGTTAGCATATAAAGAAGTGGATTTAACTATAACGCTTTATACACAGGTGTCATTATACTTGGACTTTATTCTCCAGCTGCCCTCCCCTGTCTTTCCTCTTTTACTCTACTGGTTCTATCCCATAAAAGCTCTCCCCTTTTCTTTCATTGAATATATTGCATTACCCTCTTGTTCCCCTCTCTTATCCTGCCTGTAGATTTTTTTCTTTCATAGTCTCTTCCACTTTCATGTCCTACATATACAGAATTTAAATCTAGATCCCACATGTAAAGAAAAAAAAAGCCATTTATATCCTTTTGATTCTGGCTTATTTCAGTTACCATAAAAATCTCTAGTTCTATCCATTCTCTTGTAAATGTCAAAAGTTTGAGTTCTCTTTACTGCTGAATAAAATCTTGTACGTATATACCACATTTTCTTTATCCATTTGTATTTTGATACACATCTAGTTTGGTTCTATATCTCAATTTACTGTGAATATTATAGCAGTAAGCACGATAAAAGTATCTCTGGAATATGCTCACTTACAATTCTTTGGATATTTGCCCAGAATGTGTGTAGCTGGATCATACAGTACTATATGGTAGGGTGTTTTTGTTGTGGTTTTTTTCTCTAGTGATGGTGGATATTTTTGAGACACATTTTCTTTTTTTTTTTCTTTTTTTTTTGGGGGGGGGGGTTTTCGAGACAGGGTTTCTCTGTGTAGCCCTGGCTGTCCTGGAACTCACTCTGTAGACCAGGCTGTCTTCGAACTCAGAAATCCGCCTGCCTCTGCCTCCTGAGTGCTGGGATTAAAGGCATGCACCACCATGCCTGGCCAAAGATATTTCTTAAGATGAACATGGTAGTGATATTGTAATTCCAGCTTCTTGGAAGACTGAAGCAAGAGGATTCCTTGAAAGTAGGAGGAGTGCAGAACCAGCTTAAGCAACGTAGTGAGACTCCAGCTCCTTCAAAAAAAGTTTGCCTTTATTTTGCATGTATGTATGTTTGGGTGTGCACCATAGCCCACATGTGGATATTGGAGAATAGCTTGACAACGTGGGAGTTCCACCCCTCCTTCTGTCTTGTGGGTCCTGGGGATTGAACTCAGGTCATGTACTAATCAAGACAAAACACAGCTAAGCAACTTGTCCCAGCAGCTCTGATCTGATAGAGAAGGTGACCCAAAAGAAGAAATTCTCTAATGTTTCCAACTTTGAAACAACCTTCCATGGGCTTTTTTTCTTTCAAAGTAATTTTTTTTGTTTTTTCGAGACAGGGTTTCTCTGTATAGCCCTGGCTGTCCTGGAACTCACTTTGTAGACCAGGCTGGCCTTGAACTCAGAAATCCGCCTGCCTCTGCCTCCCGAGTGCTGGGATTAAAGGTGCGCGCCACCACGCCCGGCTCAAAATATATATATATATTTTTTTTGGTTTTTCAAGACAGGGTTTCTCTGTGTAGCCCTGGCTGTCCTGGAACTCACTTTGTAGACCAGGCTGGCCTCGAACTCAGAAATCCTCCTGCCTCTGCCTCCCGAGTGCTGGGATTAAAGGCGTGCGCCACCACTCCTGGCTCAAAATAATTTTTAAAACTTAAGTTTATTTATGTATGTGTGGCATGTATAGGCTTGTAAATCTGGAGATCAAAGGACAGCTTGTGGTAGTCAGTTCTTTCCTTCCACGATGTGGGTTCCATGGTTTGAATTCTCGTTGTCAGGATTGGATCAGCACCTTCTGCCTGCAGAGTTTTCTTGCCAGCCACAGTGGTAAAGAGTTTTCTCAGGATGAGCAAGGCCCTGGACTCCATCCTCAGCATTGAAAAGAAAACAGATTTCAGGTACACACACATGCATACCTTTCCTTTTGCTATCGTTGCCAGATATCCTATCATTGCCAGATGTGATGGGCACACTCTTAATCCTAACCCTGAGGAGGCAGAGGTGGTGGATCTCTGTGAGTTTGAGGCCATCCTGTTCCATATAGCAAGTTCTAGTACAGCCAAGTGTAGTAGAGACCCAGTCTCAAAAACTAAACTTAATTAAATCACAGTAAAAAAAATATAGCAAAATTGAGATAAAAGGTTCTTAATCATCTGGAAAGGATTGACACTCTGATATATAGTGTGCTGTAAGGAGACTCCTTGGCAGCAGCATATTTAAGTTTGGGAGAAGTTTATTTTCTAGCCATTAGCCATGTTCTGTCAGACAACTCAATTTCTAAACTTTCTCTCATGTGTAAAGTAAGAAAAATAGTACTTCTCATATAATAGTTCAGTCCCATATTGATTGTTTTGTGATACCTGGTACTCAACAGGCACGTAAAAATTGTTTTTATATACTCTAAAAATTGAGAGATGTAGATTAAATCCTAAGGTTTATACTAGTTGGCGGTAGTTATAATTAGGGAACTTTCAACCCCATTATTTAAAGTAGCTGTGAGTTTGGGGAGTGGGCCTTAATGGTAGTGTGCTTCCATCTCTAGAACTGCCCAGAAGCAAAATCAACAATACAACATTTTACAAATTTCTACAATTTTAATTTGTTATAGAAATTAAATTTCTTCTTACAATGCTGGGTCTGTGGAGTCTTTCTTGTGTAAGTCACTAAGCACGAGAATAGTGAGGTGTTAATTTCCTGAATTTCCATGGAATAATCTGGATATTGTTGCATAGTTAGCAATAAATCTTAAGGATCAGTTGAAGAAATTGGGTGCGGTTCATTTAGACCACAAGAGTATGTGGTCTTAGGGCAGCCATACACTTCTCTTCTTGTATGTTTTGATGATCAGTAGTGTTGTATAAGTGAGGCTGTTGGGGCAGGCTGTCAGATGCTCCTTTCCTACTGCTAGTCAGCTTGATAACCTTAAGCATCTTGGTTTCCTTATCTGTGACAAGAGCATGATAGTGGGTTGTAGAAGGATTTAATAAGTATGCTTTAAACATTTAAGTGTAATGACAGATAAGGACCAATATGTATGTGTGTTTATATAAAAATACATATTTTACTGATTTTTGGGGGGTGGGAGGAGATAGGGTCTTATGTAACACAGGCTGACCTCAAGCCTCACTAATGTAGCTAAGCATGACTGACTTTTACCTCCTATTTCTTTTGTCTCTACTTCCAAGTGCTATGATTATAGGTTTGTACCACTGCTAGCTTTGGTTTTGAGTTTTTGAGATAAGATATTACTATGTAGCCCACAGACTCACTATCCTCCTCCTTCCTGAAGAGATTACAGTCATGTACCATGCCTAAGAGATTTTAGATATTGCCATTTTAAAATGTAATAGGTACCTTTATAAAAGTTAATTGTGTTGTTGTTTTTTTCCATATCCTATGATGTGAATACAGAGATTAAAGTCTGGGAAAAGGCAGGCTTTGTCATTGTTGGGGTTTTGTTTGTTTGTTTTTATTTTTGTTTTTAAACAGGGTGTCACTATGATGTCCTGGCAGATTTGGAACGCAATGTGTAAACCAGGCTGGCCTCTAACTCACAGAGATCTACCGTATGTCTTAGCCTCCCAAGTGCTGGGATCAAAGGCTTGTGCCAGGATGCCCAGGTGTGCAGGATTTTCTTTAAGTTATCTAAACAAAATCTATACCTTTATCACTTTCATATAAACGATGAAGTTTTTTTTTTTAAAGCAAGTAATGTCAGTTTATAGGAAAAAAGAAATTAAATATAACTTCATTCTAGGCAGGCAGGTAAAATTACATATGTTTAACTTTAGTCAGTGGTTAATAAATACTTATTTGAGATGGTCAGATGTTAAATTAAAAAGTAGTAGCAGTATTAAAGTGAGTTGTAGCTTTTGAAGGTGTGTGCTTCAGGTAAGTATCAGGTACCAAACGATAAATCGGTGAAGGAGTACTCAAGATGAGAGTTAGAGCAGGGCAAAGCAGGTAGTTACGTGGCAGCTGCTGCACGTTCTGTCTTGAAAAACTGACTGTAACAACTTGTTTTGAATGTACTAAGAATATCTTTTATACCTGAAAACCTTAAAAGGGCATGGCTGCTAATGCCTCTAACTCCCCACAAGTAGGATGTGGAGGCCTGAAAAAATTCAAGGCTTTACTTGCATACATAGTTTTAGGCTAGTCAGCCAGCCTGGGCTATCAATCTTTTTATAAAGGGATCAGGGAGAGGTATGAACAAACAAACAGCTTATCTTGGACCTTTGGGAGGAAAAAATCCAGAGGACTTCCTGACTAGTTTATGCATACAATAGGAAGGAGAAAAGCATATGGCAAGACTCATGTTACATTAATATTCTATACTGCCTGAAAGATTTAAAAAATGTGGAATAGAGATTTCAGAAGACAATATACTTACTCAGGATTTTAGGTATAAAAATTATGATAAAATGGTACATAAGGTCAAATTAGAGTGTAGCCTGCACCCCTAGAAAACTTGTTTCTCTCTTGGGTCGTCAACAGTTTTGTGGAAAATTCAGAAAAAGACTTCAGACCCTGTGTTGAAGGTCATTATAACAACTCTTCTCCTTGATTCCAGCAGCTGTGGCTTCCTTAAACAAAATCTAGTGATGTGATTGTTTTATGATTTTTTTTTGTTTTTGTTTTTGTTTTGTTTTGTTTTGGTTTGGTTTTTCGAGACAGGGTTTCTCTTTACAGCCCTGGCTGTAGACCAGGCTGGCCTAGAACTCAGAAATCCGCCTGCCTCTGCTGGGATTAAAGGCGTGTACCACCACGCCCGGCTCAACTGTTGTTATTATTAAAGGCATTCACCAACACCACCAGGCTGGTTTTGGCTTTAAGAGCAACATTTTTCTTTCTTTCTTTTTTTTTTTTTAATTTGGTTTTTTGAGACAGGGTTTCTCTGTTTAGCCCTGGCTGTCCTGGAACTCACTCTGTAGACCAGGCTGGCCTCGAACTCAGAAATCCGCCTGCCTCTGCCTCCCGAGTGCTGGGATTAAAGGCGTGCACCACAACGCCTGGCTAACATTTTTCTTTTTAAAGAATTTATAGCTGGGCATGGNTATTATTTCTGGGCAGTGGTGGGACATGCCTTTAATCACAGTACTTGGGAGCCAAAGACAGGCAGATCTCTGAGTTTAAGGTTAGCCTGGGCTACAGAGGGATTTCTAGGACAACCAGGGCTGCACAGAGAAAGAAAACTTTAATAGTTACTGTGTGTGTCTGTGTGTACATGTGTATGCACCTGTATTTGTATGGGTGTCTTTACATATGTATGGAGGCCAGGAAAGGCAGGCTTAAGTTTATATAGTCTTGCTGTCTTGTGTCAACCTTTTGAGTATTGGGTTTACAGCTCTTTACAGCCACACAGCAGAAGCCTATAGTTTTAAACGCTGCTCAACTAGTTTTGCAAAAGAAAAGAAAGATGGTATATTTATTTCTAATGTTCTTAAGACTTTATTTTGTTAGTTCACAAATGTTGTGTTTTATAAAAAGATAAGGAGAGAAGGAATATATTTGGTGGGTATGTAATCAGGTATAGGGGAAGGACGTGCCTTTGCGGGCCCATGCTGAGGCATCCCTTCCCCCTGATGGACCAGCCACAGGACAGTATAGTATAGAATAGAGTTTATTCAGGGCATGGGGAGGGGAGTTGAGGGAGTAGAGACAGAGAAAGGTGGGGGGTGGGGGTGGGGAATAGAGGCTGACCATGAGATGAGCACATGGGGAATGGGGAGAGAAGGGGATAAGGACCGGGAGCAAGAGCAGGAGCAGGGGGGCAAGAGAGTGAGCAGGGGGCAAGCAGCCCCTTTATAGTGAGTCAGGCAGACCTTGCTGTTGCCAGGTAACTGTGGGGCAGAGCCTAGACAACAAAAGATATCTATAATTTGACACAATCAAATATGGCAGAATTTTACAGTTTCACACAGCAATTGAACCTGAATGCATCTGTATTTGTGCAAAGTAAATAGTTCTCCAGGAAAGATGATGTTAAATACAGGTTATGCCTGTTGGCCCTCTAGCCACCTTTCTCTCTTCCTTTCTTCCGTTCGTTTTGTATGTCCTCTCTCTCTCTCTCTCTCTCTCTCTCTCTCTCTCTCTCTCTCTCTCTCAGGGTCTGGCTGACCTGAAACTACTTATGTATACCAGGTTGGCTTTGACCTTACCTGATTCATAACTCTTTCTTAAAATAATGGATTAACTAATAATAACTTTAAAGTAAAACTAGCAAAGAAAATCTCACTGGAGTGTGACAATCAGATTACAGCTCCAACTTTATGCCATGAGTTTCAAGATGTCTTTATGCTATAGTAGAATTAAGGAAGAAAATCTATTGCAATTATTTTTTCCAAGAGTTCCATACACTGTTGTTGGGGTCTTACGCAATTTGACAAGCTCTACTAATGTATCACAGGAAGGATAGTTTGTACTTGATTCAGTTACGTTACAACTATAACAGCAGAATCATCAAGGAAACTAATAATTTATTAATATTAACTTACAGTTTTGGTTTTGACATAGCATCTTATTATGTAGCTGGCTGGCCTGAAGCTTGCTATGTAGACCAGGTTGGCCTCAGACTTGCTGATGTGTAAGCACTGAGTGGGATCAGGAGTATGTGCTACAATGTCCAGCTACAGATTTACTACATTAGTACGTACTTTCCCTCCTATTTGTTAAAATCTCCCAGTATGTAATGTTGATAAGCTTTACATGATTTAAAGGTAGGAGGTCCTATTGTTTTTAAAAACAAAATCTCAAACTTTCGATTTACCAAAGACAACTCAGGAGCCAGATGCTGAAATGAAAACCTGCTCGCTCCGAGAGGTAGAGAAAAAGCACTCAGATGACCTTCAACTCTCCTGATATCCTAAAATGAAAAAGCCCCTTCTCCTCCACACCTTCTTAAATATACCCGTCACCTCAGTGCTTCTCCCTTCATCTTCCTTAGGTTTACTCCCCTTCAACTGGTTGCTTGTTCTCTTGACCTATTGTTGACTTTATTGATCTATCATTGACTTTATTTAACTCTTGTTTACAGAAAGCTCTTGGGTTAAAGATGTATGCTAAGCTTGAGCCACACCACAACTACTTGTTTTGTTGTTGTTGTTGTTGTTGTTGTTTGTTTGTTTGTTTTATTTTTTGTTTTTTGTTTGTTTGAGACAGGGTTTCTCTGTGTAGCCCTGGCTGTCCAGGAACTCACTTTGTAGACCAAGCTGGCCTTGAACTCAGAAATCCACCTGCCTTTGCCTCCCAAGTGCTGGGATTAAAGGCATGTGCCACCACCATCTGGCTCACAACTACTTGTTTACAGTAAACAGAAAACTCTTGGAATAAAAGTTGTGTGCTAGGGCTAGTTTTTCCAGTCCACAATTTGGACTTCACAGTGTGACCAAATATCTCGCAACAAGGTCCAAAGGCAAGAGAGCAGGTGCTCAGTGCTTCCGGGTACTAGTTGCTCCTCCAGAGGAGACAGGAGTTTGTTTTTCAGCACTCACATGCTGGTTCAGTACTGTCTCTAACTTCAATTCTAGGAGATCCGACACCCTCTTCTGGTCTCTGCAAGGTACCAGGCAACACACATGGCACACATTCATACACATAGCCACAACATTCATTCAAATAAAATAAAAATAAATTCTTTTTAAAGCCAAGGGAAAGGAAGAATACCGACATCACATCTTTTCCCGGTGTAAGCTCAAAATGAGTAAATCAACTAGAAAAGGTGATGAGACTATTTATTTAACCAGTCAAATAATCTCAATAACTAGGTATGGTGGTACACACCTGTATTCTCAGTACTCTGGAGGCTGAAGCAGGAGGATTGCTGTGAGTTTGAGGCCAGCCTGCAAGACATAGTAAGTCTTTGTCTAAAAAAGGATAAAGCAGCAATGTGTGGTAACCCACACCTTTAATCCTGGCACTTGGTAGGCAGATTTAGATCTCTTGAGTCTATAGAGGTTAACCTGGTCTACAAATAGAGTTCTAAGACAGCCAAGGATACAGAGAATATTCTGCACTCCCTCACCCCCACCCCCCAAAAAAAGAAGAGAAGAAAAAAGAAAAGCCTCAAGTCCTGGGGATGTAACTGAGTAGTACAGTGCAGATTAGCATAAAATGTCTTGGTTCATTGTTTTCTTCCAGGGTCTGTAGGGCTGATAAAATGGCTCAGCAGGTAGAGGCACTTAATCCTGGCAACCTCAGTTTAATACCCAAAAGCAATATAAAGGTAAATGGAGAGAACCAACTTCTGTGACCTTCACACATACATGCTATAGGATGATATCCCACATACATACATCATGTATACATATGTGATAATAATAAAATTTAAAAACTTCAATAAAAGCCATTTGCACTAATTGTGAACTAAGGTATAGTGTACTTGAAATCTGCATTTGAAAGTTTTCTCTGTAGTAGGGATAGCATGTATTATTTGTTTCTTTGCGGGGAAGGGGCATTTTTGGGACTCATGAAACCTAGGCTGGATTTTCAACTCACTGTCTCATGAGGATAACTGAATTTCTGATCTTCCTACCACTGTCTACCAAGTGCTGGGATTACATATATATTCTACCACACCCACTTTTTATTCAGTTTGTGGAGCTGAACCCAGGGTCTCAACTATGCTAGAAAACCACTCTCCCTATTCAGCTATTACACTCTCTACTCTTATGTTTATATATATATGGTTCATATAGTATGTGAGATATTAAATCAATTTTTTAAAGCTAGAAATATGATCTCATAAAGAAATTTTGCCAAAAGGAGTCTGTTTTAAGTATACTACTCAAATAATGGGGCATGTTGAATGTGAGAAACAGAGGCAACTAATTTGTTCAAGGGAGGAAGGAATCGGTTGTCCAGCAAAAACTTGGTGAATGTGTTTTAAAGACACTCTATATGTATTTGTTTTTGTTGTTTCAGGAGGACAGGTGTGAGGCCAGTACACCTTTGACCCAATGGGGCTTAACTGGTGAGTAAGTGAGTGGGGAGAGTCCTTTGTTAGTGTAGCGGAGGGAAGAGAAAGCTCAAGTTTGGAATCTTCTGGCTAGATTGAACTGTCTAATATAGTAATTACCATATTCTCTCTGTTCCCTGTGTCCTCTATAAAGAGCAATAATTACTCTTTCAGAAAGCAGGCATATTAAGGTTGAACCTACCCAGTGGTGATACAGTGTTCCTAGAGCAAATCATTAAAAAAAAAAAATCTAGGGGCTAGTGAGATGGCTCAGCGGGTAAGAGCATCCGACTACTCTTCTGAAGGTGATAAGTTCAAATCCCAGCATCCACATGGTGGCTCACAACCATCCGTAACGAGATCTGGCGCCCTCTTCTGGAGTGTCTGAAGACAGCTACAGTGTACTTACATATAATAAATAAAATAAATCAAAAAAAAAATCTAAATGCCTCTTACAAGTTGTTATCCCTTCAAGTATAAATGTCATTCCCCTGCTTAAATGACCTCTTATTGTTTAGTGATCTTTAAAAAATATTGAATAATGGACTCCTGCTAACTCTCTTAACCGTGGAGATTATGATGCCCTATCTTATTTATCAATCTCCTTTTACTAAAAGCCTTTCATCTATATGCCTTTCATCTGATACTGCCTATATCTGGATACTCTGTCTCTAGCTCTTGATGAGGCTCCTGTCCTTCATGACACTATTTTTTGTTTTTGTTTTTTTTCAAGACAGGGTTTCTCTGTATAGCCCTGACTGACCTGGAACTCACTCTGTAGACCAGGCTGGCCTTGAACTCAGAAATCCACCTGCCTCTGCCTCCCGAGTGCTGGGATTAAAGGTGTGCGCCACCACGCCCGGCTAGACTCAGGACTTTATGCATGTTAGACAGCCCTCTGTCACTGAGCTGTAGTAGTTATAGCGTCTATCTGAAATTCATCCTTTAGTCTTAAATTCATTATTTCAGCAACACTTGTTTAATTTACCCATGATCCCAACATTTGTTGTTCTTTTATTTGTGTGATTATTTGTGGTGTTCTTTCTATATTCTTTTTTCTTTTTAGCCTTTTATTGATTGCTTGTGAATTTCACATCATACATCTCAATCTCACTCATCTACCCCTCCCCTTGTACCTACCCTCCACCTTTGCAGCCTTCCCCCAACAGAGAAAAAAAATCTCACTGTGGGAGCTATAGTGTGTCATAGTGTGTCTCACAGTATACCCTTTTGTCTATACTTCTTTGCTAGTAAATCTTTGGCAATGACTTAATGGTCTGGTTTGAGGTCTCTGTCTTCTGCTACAATTCTGGAACCTCACTGGGACTCCTCTTGACTATCCTGTTTTTGCTGTGTGTTATGGAGATCCTGTAGTTTTGGATCTGGAGGACTGGCCCTTTCAAGTGTACTCCAGCAGCTCCTCTATGGGATAGGTGTTTGGAATGGGCCAGTTGAAAGCCCTGGATCTGGGCCTGAGAGGTATCTGAGCTTGTCATCCTGCTGGCTCTTCAGCTGTCTCTCACGCCCTCGGGCCCAGCTCACTAGCAACACTCTCAACCAGAGCCAGCTCTACTAGTACTGTCCAGGTGAGCTGTAAAGCCTGCTGTCCAGAGTGCTGGAACAGGGCCAGCTGTCCTACCTGCCAGCTGTGGTGAGGGCAAAAAGGAGGGAAGGGATATATCTCCCTCGCCTGTGTCATGCCATGGCAGAAAAGTGTTGGGGCCAGCTCTCCCATGCTCATGCCCTTGGTCACCAGGATCACCAGTCAAACAATCCCTGTCATCAGGGTCAACTCTACTGTGCTGTCTAGGCAAGATGCAGGGCACACTCTCCTAAGTGCTGAAGCAGATGAGGAGCAGGGCCATCTCTCCTGTTCTCATGATCCCAGGGCCAGGTCTCCCACTTGCTGCAGGGGGTGAGAGGTGAGGGGGATGGTATCTTTCCCTCGGCCACGCCACTGCACAAGAAATAGGTAGTAGGACTGGATCACCAGAAACTCCTGCAATGTGTGGGGCCTGCCTTCCTGAGTACTCCAGCTGCCCAGGGATGGGGTCAGTTTCCTGCTCGATGCCCTCAAGGCCAGCTCTCCCACTATGCCCAGGTGGAGGGATGCCATCATTTCTGCCCAGCTTTTAGACGTCACCATGTCAGGACAACAACCCAGTCCAGGGACACATCTGCCTGGCCTTTGATGGTAATGGACCCTTGCTTCTGTAGGGTCACAGACCCAGATGTGGCCCATGAAGGCAGCATAGGCCAGGATTCCACCATGGTCCCAGGTGGCATCACTGGTTATGCACATCAGGTTGTTCCTCACTACCTTGAGTCTGCAGGTCTGTCTCTCTTCATTGTGCTCACATCTTCCTGTCTCTCTTTAACTTCTCTATCACTTTCTAGTTCCTCTTAGTTGGGCCCAGGACCTCTGGGGTCTGGGGTTATCTCAGGAGTGCTATGCCCTGCTCATCTATTATATCACCAGGCAGGGTCTGCCCCGTCAGGCCTGTGCAGCAACAAACTGGTGGTTATCTCAGGCTCACTTCTTTAGGGAGTTGGTAGGCTACTGATTATTCAGATGTTCATAGGTCAGAACACTGAGTGTAGACATAGTCTCTCTCCTCTCTGCCACCTACTGATGTATATGTGACACAGAAGCCACCCCTGCATTGTCTCTAAGGGCCCCTTCTCCAATATTCCAAAAAATCAAAAAAGATAAGGGCTATAAAGTGTATTTGGATTAGCTTCAAATATATGTGATTTAACTATGACAAAAGAAAGATTTAGTTGGTTTGAGGAGATGAAATTTAAAATGCATTTATATATTTTTGAAGACTAGAAATAATAATAGAACATTTAATGTGTTTGTGTAAGACTTGTGGGAGAGGGGACAGTAGATAGGAAACGATGACCAGGAATGGGTATTACAGCATGTCACTGTAATGGAAAAGTTCCAAGGACAGGAGGAAGGTAGTTATGGTAAGAACGTGTTTAGTGAAGCTTTTAGTAAATAATTTGCCTCAGGCTCTTCATTGAGATGAGAAGGTAAATAGTTTTATAGACCTGTTTTCCTAGTTCAATAGTAAAAACAATTGGGGAAATTTCATCTTACAATTTTAAAAAGTTGTCTTTCTTTCTATGTATGATGTACATCTGTGTGGGACACATGTGAATGTATGTTTGCATGTACTCCCAAGTATTAGGAGGCCTGAGTGCGGCATCATCTCCCTTGATTGCTGTCCTCCTCATTCATACACAAGCACGTTAAGCCTGTTTTAAAAATGTTTTTATTTAAACAAACAAACAAACAAAAAAAACCCACAGCTCAGTGGTAGAATGCTTCACTAACACCCAAAAGGCCCAGGATTCAAACGATGTTAGAGATTTAATGAGTTATTTTGAAGTTCTCTTAACTAGAGTATTGATGAGAGAAACCAAACAAATCAAAGAAATGGACTAGATGTCCATAAATGGATTGACATAAATGCGGACACACTGGTTTCTCACAAAAGAGCAGTGGTAATTCTAGGAAAACCACACATATTCATGAGTCTCACATGTATATAGGCACATGCATATGAACACACACACAGACTCTCCATGCAGACATATACTTTTCTCACAGTTTAACTCAAGCTAAGGGTAATGTTGCATTCCTTTTTAATTCCAGCACTTGGGAGGCAGAGACAGACAGAGATCTCTGTGAGTTCCAGGACAGCCAGGGCCACACTGAGAGCAGTTAAGAGCATGGTGAATTGCTTTTCTGAGGACAAATATGGTTCACAGCAACATGGCAGTTGCTCACAACTGAAACTCCAGCTTCACTGCCTGGCTGGCTAAATGACATTATTAAAAGAAATGTTTCATATTAAATACTTAAGTATGTTCCCTTAGTGTCCTGATTTGCAGTTTACTTAGAAATTATGTAAACTTGTAAGTAATTAATTCAGATGGCTAACATGTTGTAAGATATAAAACCGTGGCTGGCAAGATGGCTCAGCAGTTAAAAGAGCCGACTGCTCTTCCAAAGGTCCCAAGTTCAAATCCCAGCAACCACATGGTGGCTCACATCCATCCATAACAAGATCAGATGCCCTCTTCTGGAGTGTCTGAAGACAGCTACAGTGTACTTACATATAATAAATAAATATTAAAAAAAAAAAAAGAAAGATATAAAACCAAAACCTATTTCAGGAGCTCTGAAGATCACTGTACTTACCATTGGATAAGATCCATTCTAATTAATGACTTTCTCAGTTTGTTTTAGAAATTATTTTTTAACTGTAATTTTCTTGGTTTTTATCCAGGTTACAAAATGTCCTTCTATGCATGAGATCTACGGACTATATGTTCTTCAAGAACTGATCAGTGGTTTTCACCTTCTGGAAGAACACTAGAAGCATAAATATGGTGCCAAAACTACTCATTCTCTGACTGTGGTGATTTGGACATACTTCTGTGTGGAGGAGAAGTATACACGCTGAGGTCACTCATTGTTCAGAGACTGTCGTGTAGTAACATGGACCATTCTAATAGGGAAAAGGATGATAGACAACGGACAACTAAAACCATGGCACAAAGGAATACACACTGTTCGCGACCGTCTGGCACTTCAACATCCTCTGGGGTTCTCATGGTGGGACCCAACTTCAGGGTTGGCAAGAAGATAGGGTGTGGGAACTTCGGAGAGCTCAGATTAGGTAAGAGCTTGCTTATGGCTGAGGCTTTTACTGACAGCAGTAACATTCTATGGTGTGTTTCAAGATAAGCAGGTGATTAGGAACTTTCTCTTAAGTCTTACTGGCATAAGAAATAAGCATTTTGCAAAGGAGTTATTATCAGTCATGACACTATTTTTCAAGGCTTCCCTTTATGTGTGATAGGACTTTTAATTTTCTACCAATTTAGAGTTTGTATTTATTAATATTTAAATTATTATTATTACCGGTTTTTCAAGACAGGGTTTCCTTGTGTAGCTCTTGCTGTTTTAGATCTTGCTTTGTAGACTAGGCTGGCCTTGAATTTAGAGATCTGCCTGCCTCTGCCTCTTAAGATTAAAGGAGTTCATCACCCTTCCTTGCTGTAAAGATTTTTTTTTTTCCGAGACAGGGTTTCTCTGTATTGCCCTGGCTGTCCTGGAACTCACTTTGTGGACCAGGCTGGCCTCAAACTCAGAAATCCACCTGCCTCTGCCTCCCAAGTGCTGGGATTAAAGGCGTGTGCCACCACGCCCAGCTGTAAAAAAATTTTTATGTTTAAATTTGAGACACATTTTGCTCTGTAGCCCAGGCAGACCTTGAACTCATTATAAAGCTTACACAGGCCTCAAACTTGTAACTCTTTTTACCCCAGCCTCCTATGTACTAGGGTTATAAGTTAACATCATCATGTCCAGCTCAAATATGAGTTTGTAAATAGGGGATAAATAATGACAGTTAACCAGCTGGAAGATGTGAGACTAAGAAGAATGTATACTGGGAATGTATATGTTCTTTAATATGCTAGGCTATATTAATGGAGAAATGGAATTTGTTAATTTGATTTTGAGACAGGGTCTCACCATTCAGCCCTGGTTAGCCTAGAACTTACTATGTAGACCAGGTTAACCTAGGCCTTTTAGATATTCTTCTGCCAAAATACTCTCCCCTCCTCCAACCCACCATCAGTGCTAGGAGTACAGGCACAGGAAACAGAAAATAGACCATATAAAATTAAGAAAGACCTTATACGTGGAGAATGTGAAAGGCTGAATCATTTTTTGTTTTTTGATTTTTTTTTTTTAATCTTTATGTGCATTTGTATGTGTGAGTATATTCTGTGTATGTGCAGGTATCCAAAGGAGGTCAAAAGAGGGCATTAGATCCTATGGAGCTAGAGTTACAGGTAGTTATGAGCCACCTTATATGTAGATGCTGGCAACTAAACTAGTGTCCTCTGGAAGAGCAGCAAGCACTCTTAACTGTTGAACCATTTCTCCGGCCTCCAAATAGTTGTTGAAGTTATTATTATTATGAAAATTAATCATAATTTGGACCATTGTGAGGGTAGAAACATGAGATGATTGGGCTGTTTTGTTAACCTCTGGTTTTGATAATTATGTGAAAGAAAGTAGAAAAAAATTATATACCTATGATTACCATTTTCAATCCTTAATGAAACACTTCTCTGTGTTCATGATCCAGTTAGCTAAACTAGATGCTTCTGCAAATAGAAGGTATGTAATTTCATACTGCATGTCTTCCTAGCAACCACTCAGTTGCTTCAGCAATTAGTTTTGCAAACATTCGTTCATTTAATGAATTGACTTTGCTTTACCACCACCATACTGCTTGGATTAGATATGTTATGGAACAAGCACCCACAAAATTACTAGTGAGAGGCAGTTTCTAATGCATAAACTTGAGTATGCTAGGGACCAAAAATGCCTTTATTTCTATGAAGATCAAGAAAACCCTCAGCCAGTGGAACTGGAAATTTGTTTTCTTGAAGTCTAAGATTTATATTACAAATTTACATGAAAATGGGAAAATCAAAAAGATAAATTTCTAGCCCGTATCTTCTTTCAGAGTGCTAGATTTTTGTTGTTGTTTTGTTTTCTCTGGTGAATCTAGGATAATTTTGACATTTCTTTTGTATTTTAATTAAAGACTGTCTCTCTGAACCTGGTGTGGAAGTGCATGCCTTTAATCCCAGCACTTAGGAGACAGAGATAGGTGGATCTTTGAGTTGAAGGCTAGCATGATCTACAGATCAAGTTCCAGGACAGCAAAGCTGTACAGAGAAACTATTTAGAAAAAATGAGGGGGAATGGAGAAATCACTTTCTCTCTGAAGCCCAATCTTTTGTCAGACTAAATAAATACTCCTGCTTCAGATTCCAGCCTCCTGGGGTCATAGCCTGACACATATTATTTTTACTTCCTTTGTAATTAGAGGAAAGAACTTACCTTTCTTTTTAGCTGCTTTTATCCTTCTATGAGCCATAGAGTAGGCTGTGTATTAAACAGAAAATGTAAAGTAGGAAAGGTCACACGTAAACAGTAGGTAAATCTCTGCTTTAGCTCTGCACCTGCAGGATTCTTCTGTGTGGGGTGTATGTATGTACACACACGCACACACACACACACACACACACACACACACACACACACACACACACACAGGTCTTTCACTGTATACACATGGAGCTTTTGAGTTTTGAAAGGACAAAACTGTGTTAAATCAGTTCTCTCCACTTTTATATGAGTTCCAGTAAACAAACCTATGCTGTTAAGCTTGCATTGCAAGAACTTTACCTGCTACATTGATCACTATCCTAAGGTAAAGTGTGCCTCTGTTTCCTGTCATGATTTCTCCTTACTTGGTCTTGTCTTTTCCTTTCTTTTTCTTTTTCTTTTTCTTTTTTTTTAATGTGATGTTTCATTTGCTCAGGCTCTTCAGCCTATGCAGACCTTGGACCTCTGATTCTCTCTTTTTTTTTTTTCTTTTCTTTTGGTTTCTCGAGACAGGGTTTCTCTGTATAGCCCTGGCTGTCCTGGAACTCACTCTGTAGACCAGGCTGACCTCGAACTCAGAAATCCACCTGCCTCTGCCCCCCAAGTGTTGGGACTAAAGGTGTGCGCCACCACCCCCAGCTTTTGGACCTCTGATTCTTGCCTTTATCTCCCAGATGTCATAGTGCCTCCACTTTCAACTGCAGGGATTTTTCTGAGTATGTTTCGTTATTTATTAAGTAGATTGTCAGATAGGTAGACAGAAGGGACAGAGTATGCTTTCTTTGTTCTTTCCCTATGTGGCAATAGTAGTAAGCAGCGCTCTTATTGTTTGAATATACAGAACACAAACAAAAAATACTGGCAGGGTCCCCCCTCCCCCAAGTTCTTGTTTTCGCCTTCATTAACTATGTAGTATCTTGCCTCAGTCTTCCAAGTGCTAGAATTTTATGTGTGTGCTGCTACTCCTTGCCCAATTGGTATATTTTGATTCTCAACTGTTTCTTGAATATTTACTAATATCAAGTCTAGGGAAGATTACATAGAGTAGAATATGGTTTCTGCTTCTAAAGATACTATTGTCCCCTGGTATAAAGGGAAAACCAAATTATAACACAAAACAATAAATATGATAACAAGTGTATAGAGACTGCATCTGCAGACATAAATGAAGGTTTCAGAAAGGAGTTATTTGTAATAGCACTTTCGCTGCTAGACATTGAGGAGGGAGTCTGTCCAGCTGCATGTACCAGACTGCTAGGTGAGACTACTCAGCAGATTACCAGTGCAGCCGATGATTATAAATAGCTGAGGCAAAAGATGTGAAGTCAAACAAAACAAAGCAAGAGATGTGCTGCCACGTAAGTTAGGACCAAATTGTCAAGTGTTTCTGTGGCTCTGGGAGAGAATCATGACGGATCTTAAAGAGGGGAATGACACAGATCCAGTCATAAAGGGAAGAAGGTGACATCATCTAGTCATTGTGCTTCTTACTTTATTGTACTTTGTTCTGTTCCAGGATGTGGTTGTGTCTCAGCACTTTGTTTTTATATATGTAACTCTTTTCATTATGTATGATATATAATGTATACTCAATAAAATGGTTGGCTGGGGGCCTGGAGAGATGGCTTAGGACACTGGTTACTGAGGGCCTGGAGAGATGGCTTAGGACACTGGTTACTGAGGGCCTGGAGAGATGCCTTAGGACACTGGTTACTGAGGGCCTGGAGAGATGGCTTAGGGCACTGGTTACTGAGGGCCTGGAGAGATGGCTTAGG
>LR750044.1:486217-505666 GCA_902729485.2 Mus minutoides
AGGGCCTGGAGAGATGGCTTAGGACACTGGTTACTGAGGGCCTGGAGAGATGGCTTAGGACACTGGTTACTGAGGGCCTGGAGAGATGGCTTAGGGCACTGGTTACTGAGGGCCTGGAGAGATGGCTTAGGGCACTGGTTACTGAGGGCCTGGAGAGATGGCTTAGGGCACTGGTGGCTTTTCAAGAGCAAGTTTGATTTCATTCAAGTGCAGTTTACAATTATCTCTAAGTCCAATTCCAGGAGGATGGAACCTGCTTCTAGTCTCTGCAAACACCGTGTACATACGGTGCAGGATAAAACACCCATAATCATTGAACAGATAGACGGATAGATGGATGGATGGATGGATGGATGGATGGATGGATGGATGGATGGATGGATGGATAAGTAGGTAGGAAGATAGATAGATAGATAGATAGATAGATAGATAGATCTAAGCCACTTCTCCAGGCCCACAGCCAACCTTTTTTTTTTTTTAAGAAAAGGCTAAATGAATAAGCCAAGTTATCATCTAACTTTTGGCAGTAGCAAAAGAGATTAATTCAAAACTTCAGAGCCAGGCAGTGGTGGTGCACGCCTTTAATCCCAGCACTGGGGAGGCAGAGGCAGGTGGTTTTCTGAGTTCAAGACCAGCCTGGTCTACAGAGTGAGTTCCAGGACAGCCGGGAGATACACAGAAAAACCCTGTCTTGCAAAAAACAAAAACAAAAGAAAAAAACAAAACAAAACCTTCAGGACTAGCAGGAATTGATCACTAGTTCTTTGAGGGGAAAGGGTCAGTATTTACTAGCTTAAGGAGACCTTGTGAGTGAAGAAGACTTAATGAAGTTAGTAATAAAGGACAAGGGTGGGTAATAGGACAAATGTGTAAGATAGTTTGTCACTATCTTAACTTTGACAAGTGTGTGGCACAAACATAGTCCCTAAATTTCTATGTAACATGTTTCAATTATTGAAAAAGTTTTGGCTTGATACAGGAATTAAGAAATCATGGCGCCGGGCGATTTCTGAGTTCGAGGCCAGCCTGGTCTACAAAGTAAGTTCCAGGACAGCCAGAGCTATACAGAGAAACCCTGTCTCAAAACAAAACAAAACAAAACAAAACAAAACAAATAAAAAAACAACAAAAAACCAACAGAACAAAAAAAGAAATCACCATGGCTTCTCTGGCAGTGGTGGGGGCAGGCCTTTAATCACAGCTCTCAGGAAGTAGAGGCAGGCAGATCTCTGTGAGCTTGAAGCAAGCCCAGTGTACAAAGCTGGTTCAGGACAGCCAGGACTACATAGAGAAACCCTGTCTCAAAGAAAAACCAAAACCAAAACAACAAATAAAAAAGAAAAGAAAGAAAGAAGTCACCATGGTGGCTGGTGAGATAGCTAAGTTTAGGAGAGTCTACTGCTCTTGCAGAAGCCCCAGGTTTGTTTCCCAGTACCCACCCTGGTGGTTCCTAACTTCCTGTAACTCAGCTCTAGGGAAGTCAGTGCCCTTAGGCTTCCTCAGGCAAATGCATGTCTGTGGTGTGCATAAACTCACACATGTGCACACACATACAGACACAATCTAAATTAATTTGTGGGAATGGCTCAGCTAGAGTAGGAGTTCCTGAACTTCTCCCCTTTGTGCTGGTATTTTGTTTTGGCCCTATCTTGTGCATGCAGTCATAGTTGCTGGCATTATGGCAAATCTGTCTCCAAAAAATATTTATGACTCATAAATAGCAAATTTATACTTATAAAGTAGCAACAAAAATAATTTTATGGGGCTGGAGAAATGGCTCAGTGGTTAAGACCACTAACTGTTCTTCCAGAAGTCCCGAGTTCAGTTCCCAGCAACTACATGGTGACTCACAACCATCTGATGCCCTCTTCTGGTGTGTCTGAAGACAGCTACAGTGTACTTATATAAAATAAATAAATCTTTATGAGAAGTGTAGTAAAGAATCGCAGCACTCAAGCTGAGGTTGAGAAGCACTGGCACAGATCAACAACTTTGTGTATTATTTATCTAGTTAAGAGAGTGAACAGGAGCTGGGCTTGTAACTTCCTTTGTAGAGTGCTTACCTTGCAGGCTCAGGGCCCAAGTTTTGAGGCCCCAACATGGGTGTGATTGTACACACCTGTAATCCGAAGGGCTTCTCTGTGTAGCCCTGGCTGTCCTTGAACTCACTCTGTAGACCAGGCTGGCTTCCAACTAACAGATCCACTCCATTTGCCCCTGTCTCCAGCTTTTTTTTTTTTTTTTTTTTTTTTTTTGGAGCCTTTGATTCTTTAGGAAAGTCTTAGAAACTAGACTGATCCCTGTTCTAAGCTTTTTATCTCAAAATGAAGTAATTGACACAGATTTTCAATCAGGTTTTATAGATAACTTTTCTGACCATTAGTTACATGAAAAAATAAATACTATAATCCCATACACTTAAAATGTATATGCCCGAAATAAAAAATTCTCAAAATAATGTCTATTCTTACTAAGTATTTTTCTCCAAAGAATGCCCTGGGGCTAGATATGTTGCTGGGTTATAGAACAGTTGATTGCTTGTCATATGTGAACCCTGGGTTCATCACCCATTGCATCAATGATAATAAAATGAATGTGCTAAGATCTTTAAAAATAAAGGTGAAAGCCAAGTATAGTGGCATACACCTGTATCATAGATAGCACTTGGGAAGCTGATGCATTAGGATGCACAGTTCCGTGCCAATCTGGGCTACAGAGCAAGTCTGAGAGGACCCTTATCTACTTAATGAGAACATGTTTCTAAACAAGGAAGTAAAAAATTGACAAATATTTTAATGTATTCATTTTATGCCTACTAATGAAACATAAAATCGTGGGGGGAAATAGCATTTTCTGTTGTGTTAAAGTGAAGATATATCTCAGGTAGTAGAGTGTACCTATAAGCTAGGTATGGTGGGCACAGCCTATAATCTTAGCACTTAGGAGAAGGAGACAGAAGACCAGGGCATCCATCTTTGACAGCATAATGAATTCAAAGCCAGTATGGGATATATGAGACACTATCTAGACAGTAGTAGAGGTACTTGCCTAGCATCCATGAGGCTTTGGGTTCAATCCCCAGTATTACCAAAAAAAAAAAAAAAAAAAAAAAAGTAATACTTGTTATTTGTTGTTGGTTTGGTTTTATGAGTATTTTGTCTGCATGACTGTACCTAATCCCTACAGAAGAATTGAATTCTCCTAGAACCGGCATTATGGATGACTGTAAGCCACCATGTTGGTGTTGGGAACTAAACTTAAACTTAGGTCCTCTGCAAGAGGAACAAGTACTCTTAGCTGCTGAGCCATCTCTCCAACCCAGTGCTATTATGGATAACCTATTTATTTATTTATTTATTCATTCATTCATTCATTCATTCATTCATTCATTTATTTATTTTGAGTGCTATATCTCTATGTACACTTTTATTCCAGAAGAGAGCATCAGGTCACATTACAGATAGTTGTGAGCAGCCATGTGGTTGCTGGGGATTGGACTCAGGACCTCTAGAAGAGCAGTGCTCTTAGCTGCTGAGCCATCTCTCCAGCCCCAAAAAGCTTTTGAAAATTTGAAATTCAAAAATTGAGAAATTGGCATATAAATTATTCTTAAAATTAACTGATCATTATGCGAGAAAATTTTAACATTATAGTACCAATCTTTCCCTTAATCATCCTGTACACATAAAGAGATGCTCTCTGGGTGGGGCTGGAGGGAGCAGTGGACTAACTGCCCTCTTTTCACTAAGCAGAAGTATTTACTTATTCCCCATGCTAATTGCCTGACTAACTGCCCTCCCTTCTTCCTTTTTTCCTTTCTTTCTTTCTTTCTTCCTTTCTTTCTTTCTTCCTTCCTTCCTTCCTTCCTTCCTTCCTTCCTTCCTTCCTTCCTTCCTTCCTTCCATATGTGTGTGTGTGTGTGTGTGTGTGTGTGTGTGTGTGTGTGTGTGTGAGTCAATGTATGACACACATGCCCCCTCTTGAAAAAAGACTAGAAGAGACCAATGGATCCCCTAAACTGGAGTTAGAGGTAATTGTTAGCCACTCAACATGGATGCTAAGAACTGAACTTTGGTCCTTTCTGCTCTGCTCTTATTTTCTGAGCTTTCCAGCTTCTGCCTCAATTTCTTCTTGCTGGATTTTAAGAAATCCAGGTAGTAATTTATGTGTGGCTTTCACTTTAGGGTAAGAAAGCTTGACAGCTAGAAAGATGATTAGACCCTTTATGTTTCCTTAATTGTGTGACTCTTGACTAAGAGCTACTGGTTCTTTGAGAAATGCTGTTCTCCTGAACCTTTCAGTATATGTAGCCTGTAGGTAACTCACTGAAACAGGAAGTTTTCCTTCAGATGTTTTAATGTCAGTATCATATCTAGGCTGCTTCTTAGAGAAGCTGAGTTTAGATAAAAGTGCTCCAAAACTTGTAAACAATGCAGTTTCTCTGCCGTTAACAAAAAGTTAAATTGTGGATTTTATGCAGTGGCTACTAAAGCTTTGAGTGTTTGGTATGATGCCAGCTCATGCATAGCTTTTCAGTCCATTAAGCTGTGTACCTTTTCTCACAGTTATTGATATATTTTATGCATATGTTTAGTTGAAGTAGTTATTAATTTTAAAAGGATAGAACTTTGACCCACAATCTTTGTCATTAAATTCTTCCAGAGCAAATTTCTGAGTACAATATATTCACTGAGCATATTGACTGAATGATTGGATTTCTGAATGTCTGTATTTCCTGTTGGCTTATATAATTTTTTTTTTTTTTTTGGTTTTTCGAGACAGGGTTTCTCTGTATAGCCCTGGCTGTCCTGGAACTCACTCTGTAGACCAGGCTGGCCTCAAACTCAGAAATCCGCCTGCCTCTGCCTCCCGAGTGCTGGGATTAAAGGCGTGCGCCACCACGCCCAGCTCACAATTTTTTTTAATTACAAACTTTATCTGTCTTGCCTATCGGGTGGGGCATGTGCCACTATGTACATATGGAGGTCAAAGGTTCTTGTTGTCCCCTTTGCTAAGTGGGCTCTAGGTCTCTAACTCAAATCATCAGGCTTGGTGGCAAATACTTTTACTGGATAAGCCATCTCACCAGCCCTTGTTCAATTTTCATGATGCCTTTGCCCCCTGGCAAAGGAATTGATTTAAACAGTGCTTGGCCCAGGAAAACTATTGCATCATCTCCAGTGTTCTTTAGCTATTAAATAAAAGGATAACGTTTATTCAGTTCTTTTGGCATTCTTAGAAAAAGTAAACAAGCACAAACCAGTTAGCATTTTGTAGTGTATCAATAATCGTACCTAAAGTTAAGTTTATGCTTATGTTCCCTCAAAAGGCATAAAGAACCATCTTTTCTCCCCAGATAGGGCACCGAGAGACTCAAGAAACCATCAAGAAATCATCAGGGTGGCCTGATGATTTTATTGGGGTTACTTACAACAGCATGGATAACTAGATAACTAGCTGGATAATACATCACCAGAAGGTCCCAATTCTGGAGAGCTGCATCACTGTAGTCTTAACTCCTAGGCAACCTTCTATCTTTAATCCACTTCTCACCCTGTCCCCTCAGACCACACAGAGCTGCAGGGAGTGAGGAGAGTGGTGGTGACTGGAATCTCCAGAAGACCCACTCCACCCTTTTTCTACCAGGGAATGTCAGCAGCCCTGTTATTATTGCCCTGTATGTAGCTGTCACTGTATTGCTTACTTTTCTTGTGGAGATGACTGGAGACCAAGGTATTCGTAGGTCATGATGGCAGATGGTCTTGTCATGTCTGCAGGAAATAGCTTCACTTCAACATTTAGTATATTTTTTATATAGAAAATTGAAGCTGAGAAGTACTTCATAATCAATCACTTTCCAGTTTAGAGAGAACTGAAGAAAAGCACACTGATTATTCTCTCCACTCACTAAGAGCATCTCCCTCCTCCCCTCCCCCACCCACACACCCACACACCCTCTCCCTTGCTCCTTCGATCTTTGTCTTTCTAGATAGGATCTCACGTAGCCCCTAAACTCAAGATCCTGTTGTCTTTATTCTTTGTGCACTAGAAAAAGGGGTGGGCTGCCACACTTAGCATAAGGACATAACTTTAGCCCTTATTTTCTTATCCCCTATTAAATGTAAACTGGAGGTGCTTATTTTTTTCTCTTTAAAATATCTGAAATATTTTATTTCTTTTAGTCTTTTTAGAGGGAGCTGTTACCTCATTCTTAAAATAATAATGAAAATTAGATTTATTTAATAATTTTCAGTTTATAAAGGACTTTCACATGTTCTATCTCATAATCCTTGTAATCATTCTGTGCTAGAAATGTGGTTCTTTAAGTGTTCTTCTATGAAAATGCCCTGTTTTTTACCCTAGTTATTTTCTTTTATACTGTAGGGCCAAGATAATACTTTTAAAATACCACTTGATTTTCTCTTAGCATAAGACTATTGGTGATTCTCAGCAAGTTGAAGAATGAAATAAAAACTTATCCATATGTTAGTTTCTCATAAAGAGCATACAAGATGAGAGGTTTATCTAATTCATGGTTCCAAATGCTTCAGTCCATAGTTTCCTGCGTTTGCTGCTATTGGCTGATGTAAGGCAGAACAGATGAGTAAATTGTATCATGCAGCAGAGCTGTGCACCTCATTGGGTCTGGGAGGAAAAAAGCCAGAGGAGGGGAAGATGGATGGATGGATGGATGGATGGATGGATGGATGGATTCCAGGAGCTAGATAGTAGATCATTCAAAACTATGTCATGGTAATAACTTCCTCTCATTAGACTCTATTTTCTAGTTTTTACTACCTGTCAATAGTGCCATCAAATTATGAATCTACCTCTGAACTAATCCATTGATAAGTCAGCCTCTTCTGATCCAATCGCCTCCTAGTAATTGGACCCACCAACTAGGACTAAGTCAGTTTGGTTCACTTTATTTAGCAAACATCTCTTACTATATGTTAGATACTGTATTTGTTACTGGGGATATAAATATTGATAGGTTAGAGATATAGCTTAATGACAAGCCTAAAAGACCGTGAATGTTCTCTTTCAGTTTCTCTCTCTTTCTCTTATGACTTCCCACGTTGGGTGAAACAGCTTTCTTTCTCTCTCTCTCTTTCTTTCTCTCTCTCTCTCTCTCTCTCTCTCTCTCTCTCTCTCTCTCTCTCTCTCTCTCTCTCACACACACACACACACCCCATTCTTGTCCTCAGGAAACATAATGTCTCCCTAAGGAGACATTCTGGTCTGAAGAGGCTGGGTAAGGAAGTTTAGCCTGGCCTACATTTTGAGACCCTGTCTTCCAGATAGATAGATAGATAGATAGATAGATAGATAGATAGATAGATAGATAGATAGATAGATATGCAGGCTGAGCAAGCCAGTAAAGAACATCCCTCCATGGCTTCTGCATCAGCTCCTGCTCCCTGACCTGCTTGAGTTCCAGTCCTGACTTCCTTTGGTGATGAACAGCAGTATGGAAGTGTAAGCTGAATAAACCTTTTCCTCCCCAACTTGCTTCTTGGTCATGATATTTGTGCAGGAATAGAAACCCTGACTAAGACAAATTGGTACCAGCATAGTGGGGTATTCCTGTGACAACCTGACCATGTTTTGGGGAGGACTGTGGAAGGACTTTGGAACTTTGGTCCAGAAGATTCATTCGGTGTTAAGAGTTCTGTGAGATGTTGTGTAGGAGCTTGGAAGATAACTCTGAGAACAGTGCAAAAAATGGAGGCCTGGCTTGTGAAATTTCAGAGGGAAAATTAAAGACTCTTTTCAGGGCCATTGCTATTTTGGATTGTGAAGATTCTGTGGTTCTTGTTAGCTGCAGCTTAAGAATCAACTGTGATTAACAAGATACCAGAACTACTAAAGTGAAAACTTGGCATTACTGGAACAATTGATGCTGGTTAGCTGGAGCCAAGAAATTAGTGGTGATTAAGAAGAGATCAGCATCATTGAGGTGATATCTTCTGGGAATCTGGGAAGTGTTTTCTGAGAGCACAGAGGCTGTGTTCCAGAGATAGCCAAGGTTGTACCTTGTGCTTGTAAGAGTTACCTAGGTGGTACTGGTTTTAAAGGCATGACAGCAGCATTTTGGAGATGCCAGTATCATGAGATGACCACCAAGCACAGCAGCAGCAATGGAGTACAGACATCTGGAGCCTAGAGGACAACATGTGTGCTACAAAGGGCATGCCTGGAGAAGTGACCCAAGCCCTTGGAAGAGCCCAGAAGATCGTGAGTTGGATCCCAGACATCGGACAATTGGAGATTGATTTTTGCTTTTGATTGTGACTGTGCCCTGATATTTTTCCCTCTTGAAGTTGTTGGTTTTTTTTTTTTTATTAGATTTATTTATTTATTATATGTAAGTACACTGTAGCTGTCTTCAGAAACTCCAGAAGAGGGCATCAGATTTCATTAAAGATGGTTATGAGCCACCATGTGGTTTCTGGGATTTGAACTCGGGACCTTCGGAAGAGCAATTGGCGCTCTTAACCACTGAGCCATTTTGCCAGCCCAGAAGGAAGTTTTTTAGTGAAGCCCACAGTTAAGAGACTTTGAATTTTAAAGTTTGAATTTTAAAAGATAATGGATATTTTTAAAGGATTGAACTTTTTTTTTTTTTTTTTTTTTTTTTTTTTTTTTTTTTTTTTTTTTTTTTTTTTTGGTTTTTCGAGACAGGGTTTCTCTGTGTAGCCCTGGCTGTCCTGGAACTCACTTTGTAGACCAGGCTGGCCTCGAACTCAGAAATCCGCCTGCCTCTGCCTCCCGAGTGCTGGGATTAAAGGCGTGCGCCACCACGCCCGGCTTGGATTGAACTTTTAATATGTAAAGACTGTGGGACTTTTAAAGTTATTTAAGATCTTGGGGATGAATAAGAACATAAGGGTTGAGGCTTACTAGTGATGTGTTTGTGTATCAAGTTGACAAGGGGTCAATTGTACTGGCTGGTTTTTGTGTCAACTTGACACAGGCTGGAGTTATCACAGAGAAAGGAGCATCAGTTAAGGAGATGCCTCCAAGAGATTCAGCTGTAAGGCATTTTCTCAATTAGTGATCAAGCAGGAAAGGCTCCTTGTGGGTGGGATCATCTCTGGGCAGGTAGTCTTGGGTTCTATAAGAGACCAGGCTGAGCAAGCCAGTAAAGAACATCCCTCCATGGCCTCTCCATTAGCTCCTGCTCCCTGACCTGCTTGAATTCCAGTCCTGACTTCCTTTGGTGATGAACAGCAGTATGGAAGTGTAAGCTGAATAAACCCTTTCCTCCCCAACTTGCTTCTTGGTCATGATGTTTGTGCAGGAACAGAAACCCTAAGACACTGTCTTAAAAAACAACAACAAAAATAAATTGACACATTACAATTTACAATTTTCTAGAAACTAGGTGTTCGTTTGTTATTAAGCTTCTTGAATCTTGTATAAAAACCAGTTCCTTATCACCCAGGTGAAACCCTATGCCCCTTTAAGATTTTCTAAGGAAGATTTTTTTTTTTCCAGGTTAGGGATGTAGTTCAGTAGTAGCACAGGTCATGCTTAGCATGTGGAAGACCCTGAATTCTGTCCCCCATATGTCAATACACACACATGCACACGCATAAGAGGAAATACCCCTAAACACAATCTGATCCTGTGACATGCTAGAAAATGTAGAATCTGATATCTGTAACTAGTCCCAGACAATTAGAGAATGTGGTACATGAGAAGAAATGGAAAGAAGCCAGAATGGATCAGTAGAGGATGCCTGTGGATGGCCTTGGATAGCCTTCCTCTGCAGTATGCATACCTCAGAGAGTATTGTCATAGCTCAGGGCCTCTGTGTACTAAGCTGCAGAGCAAATAAGACACATTATTCTTGGACCTTTTTTTTTTTTTTAACTTGTAGATTTAAGGAAAAATATTTATATTAAAATGAATCTATAGTATCATAAAAATCACACATCTTTTTTAAAAATGCAAGTGTTCAAAGAAATCAAAGGTTTCTTTTTTTCTTTTGAGATAGTGTATGGCCTTACTATATAGCTCCACATGGCCTGGAACTACTGATGTAGACCAAACTGTCCTTGTACTCACACAGATCCATCTGCCCTCTGACTTCCCACTCCTAGAGTTTAAAGGTGTATGTCACCATGCCCTACCCGGAATTCTTTTTTTGTTTTTATTTATATGAGTATACTATAGCTGTCTTCAGATACACCAGAAGAGGGCATTGAATCCCATTATAGATAGTTGTGAGCTACCATGTGGTTGCTGGAATTTGAACTCAGGGCCTCTGGAAGAGCAGCTTTTTTGTTTTTAAATATAAGAAGGAACCTTTATTCTTCAGGTTACTTGACTTTCTTTCTTGAAATTTTTGTACCCAAACATACTTTCCCCTATTTTTCAGATTCTTCTATGTACTTGTTCATATTTTTGTCTTAGCAACATCTCATTATATAATTGATTGGCTGACTTTTAATCACATACACTGGACTGCATGAGAAGCTAGGGCATATTCTCTAAGATTGGAGAACTGCCTGTGGCTCATCCTGGATGGATGGTGCTTGTATGGGATGGATAGTAAGACATTCAGAGAGAGGCATTCCTTTACTCTCCTACTGTGTAGTTAATTCTTACTCTGCCTCATACATAATCATTCAGTGTGGTAGATCTGATTATGTGATCATTCTACCTCCAAATCTTCTGCTTTAAATCTAGAATGGTATTGAGGTTTTCCTAATACAGCTATAACCTTTTCCGGTTTCTGCTTTAACCACTCCTTGTTAGGCTTCCTCCGTCCCCGATGTCACTCACCTTAAGAACCCCACCACTCTGAGTCTGTAGCCTCTTCGGCGTCATTTTTGTTTGCTTTTGCAGTTTCCTCTTCCTGAAATGATCTTACCCAGTCTTCAGCTCTTAAAATACTGCTTGCTCTTTGAGATTTTTGTGGAGGAGGGAAGTCAAAGGGAGAAAATTGAACTCCTGAGACTCCTTCCCTGGTCCTTCTGTCACCTACAGTAATTATTTTCTCTCTGTTCACAGTGGTGTCCAGGTTTGTTCCTTTGCTGAATATGACTACCACCTTGGTTCACCTTAAATATTCACCTCTTGTTTCCTCCTCCCTCTTAACTCCCGGGTCTGAGTTTTAACTTTTTTCTAGAGATGGGAGGAGGTTTGAGACGAGAGCCTGAAACTCAGCAAGCAGCCAAGGATGAATTCCTGGGTTTCCCACCTCATCAAGTCTGAATTTCTATCTTTGAGATTGTGGCATTTCTTCTCAGTTGACTTAATGCCCTAATAACTGAGAAATAATAAGGTTGTATGTATATGGGGGCATAAAGGAGAGAAGAGGGGGTGGATTTGGTTGGTTTTCTCCTTTTAAAAAACAAAACAAAAGTGTTTCATGTGCAGCTTACATTTTTAGATTCTCAGCCTGTTTTCTGTTCTAGTCCTGCTGGTTCTCATTATCTCTGTTTAGCTTTTCACTTAGCTCTGGCTTCCTGTACTGAGCCCAGTTAGAAAATCCACCTTTCTCATGACCTTCTTAAGCTAATATCACTAAATATATACATTCTCTTTTTCCCTTAGGTAAAAATCTCTACACCAATGAATATGTAGCCATTAAACTGGTGAGTAGACGGTGTCCTGTGGTCTTTGTGTTTTGCTGTTTTCATTGCTAACGTCTTCTTACAGGAAATCATTATAAGCATTCACAATAATGCTGCTATTTTTACTGTGTATATGATGCCAGAGAGCCATTTTTTTCTCCATTAGGATGTTATAATGATATATCAGTATATGTGTAATGTTGTATAAATGGTATACTAACTGAAGTGCTAGCAAAGATTCGTCAAAAGTTAATTGATTAAAAAATAGCTGAAAGAACAAGTAAATTCTCTGGACTCTCTTTCATGGTTCCAACCTAATTTTGCTACTGTTTTTAGATTTATTTTATGAGTGTGAGTCTTTTGACTACATGTGTGTCTGTGTGTACACGTGTGTGCGCACACTCACTCTCTCGAATGTGTGCATGTCTGGTGCCCATGGAGGCTAGAAGAGGGAATCCCTGTTCCCTAGAACTGGAGGTAATGAATGATTGTGGATTCTGTTGTTGATGCTGAGAGTTGAACCTGGGTTATTTTGCAAGAATAACGAGTACTCTTTAAACCACTGAACATTTCTCTGGAGCCTCTTGATATCAATTTTTTAAATGTAAGGTATTTATTAATATATTTAACAGAAAAAAAACCCCAAATCTGACCATTGATGTTTCAAAGCCGTGGTCCTCAACCTTCCTAATGTTGTGACCCTTTAATACAGTTCCTCATATTGTGGTCACCCCATCAATAAAATTATTTTTATTGCCACTTTATCATTATTTTACTACGACTATAAATCATAATTAAATATTTTTGGAATTAGAGGTTTGCAAAAGGGGTCAAGACACCCAGGTTTAGAACCACTGCTTTAAAAAACTGTCTAGACAGGTATAGCCAGCACATGTTTTTCAACACATGGTTTTTGGTTATTGGTTGGTTGGTTGATTGGTTGGTTTTGGTTTTTCAAAACATGATTTCCCTTGTTAACAGCCCTGGAACGTGCATTGGAAACCAAGCTATCCTTGAGCTCACAGAGTGCTGGCATTAAAGGCATGAGCCATTGTGCCTGGTTTCTGCACATACTTTTAATTCCAGCATTTGAAAGGAGAGTGAGGACTTCGGTGTCATACTCAGATATATATTGATTTTGAGTTTAAGGCAGAAGCCAGGTAGATCTCTGTGTTAGAAGCCAGCCAAGTCTTCATAGTGCCAGGACAGCCAGAGCTACAAAGGTGAGAGACCCTGTCTCTAAAACAAAACAAAACAAAAAGTTGTTAAACTGGTTATGGTCGTGCATTTCTTTATCTCCAAAGATTGGAGGGCAGAGGCAAGAGATCAGGAACTCAGTATCTTTCTAAGATGTATAGCTAGTTAGAGGTTAGCCTGTGCCTGGAGACTCAAGAAACAAACAAGATTCCCATAGACACATCCTCTCCTGTTCTGATTAGTCTTTGCATTGTCTTTAGCTTGTCAGTTTGTGGGCTTGTTAGGATTCTTTTGTGGAAGAGTTGGTGTTGCCAGGTTAGTTTCTCTACTAAGGAGAAAACAGGTACTGAGATTTACAACAAGAGGCTTCACTGAAACTCTCCTGGCTCTGTCCCGTTTTGAGCTGATTCATGTAACTCAGTTTAATTCTTAAACTCCGTGTATACCTGAGGATCACAGGGAAATCCTGGTCTCCCTCCTCCCCCTCCTTTTTTTTATTCTTGTTGAAACAGGATATCACTTTGTAGCTCTGACTGACCATAAATTTATGGCGACCCTTGTGCTGAAGCACCCTTAGTGCTGGGATTACAGGCGACTCCACTTGGTTTGCTTTTGTTTTTGACTTAGAGTTCTTGGTGGAGCAATTAGAGCAGAAAGAGGTAGAGCATGCAGTGGTGCAGGGCACACGTCTTCTGAGACGGGTGAGAGATGAGCTACCTGCCTTCTGTAGAGGAGTTTAGTTCTGGGCTGTGTTCTCTAGTGCATTTGCCCTTTGACTTTCTGTTTCACACAGACTAACCTTTAATTATCTTAGGCTATTTAACAGGAAGAAAGAGTCCATGTAACACTTGAATCCAATATAGTGTCAGTGCCCACTTGTAACCCTAGCACTAAAGCAGTGTTATTGTATGTTTGAGGTCAGCCTGGACTATATAGTAAGTATAGTGAGTCCCAGTTTCAATAAAGTAAACACACACACACCACTAAAACAATATAAAAACTTGTTCTTTTAAAATTTTGTGTTCCTACTATATACTTGACACTGTCCCGATATTTTTCTCAAGGCTTCTTTTGAGGCTTTCTGTCTAGATTTTTTTCTGTCAAGTTCATACCACTTTGACTTATATAGAGATGTTTCTATAACATCTTATTAATATCATTGGCAGACATTTCACTTTCCCTTCATTTCCTTTTATGAAACTTCATTCTGCTTTGTTTTGCCAAAACAGAAAGTAGAATTAGGAACCAGGGCTATAGCTCAGTGGTAGAGTGCCTATTTAACATGAGTTAGAGGAAGACAGAGGAAGGTAGGAGAGACTGAAGTGAGAATCCTGTTTAGAGCATAGCAGTTCCATCTGTACATCTCATCCTTTGCTGTTGAACTTATTCAAGGGACATAGAACAATAGTAATTGATCTCCTTTCACTGTAAGCAACATTTTTGTGAAGTATCAAGAGCCTATAAGACAGCCATCTGTCATTTGGTCTAGGATTTCAGGCAGGCTCCTGTGTTCCAGAAAAGCCATGATTCTGGCAGATGGCCAGCCCTCTGGTCACAGGCACTCACATCTGCCACAAAACTGCAAGAAACTTGATACTACTGATTTTGTTGTTGTTTTTCAAAACAAAGTTTCTCTGTGTAGCCCGAGCTGTCCTGGAACTCAGTCTGCAGGCTAGGTACTCAAAGATCTGCCTGCCTGCCTCCAGAGTATGTGCCACAAGTCTGGTACTTACTGCTGTTGCAACTCTTTGTTTAGATCTTCATTGTAGCTCTTGCCTTCAGGTTTTTAAGAACTTTTAAAAGTTCACAAAGTAGGGCCATTTAGGGCAGCTCAGAAGGTAAATGTGCTTGCCGTGCAGTCTGGACAACCAGAGGTCAATACCCAGAACCTGTATAAATGTGGAAGTAAAGAACTCCCGCTGGGCAGTGGTGGCGCACGCCTTTAATCCCAGCACTTGGGAGGCAGAGGCAGGTGGCTTTCTGAGTGCCAGGCCAGCCTGTTCTACAGAGTGAGTTCCAGAACAACCAGGGCTACACAGAGAAACCCTGTCTCAAAACAAAACAAAGAACTCCCAACAGTAATTCCCAAAGTGATGTCCTGCCTAACCCGTCTTTCTCTCTCTTGTGCACATGCACCCCTCCCTTATACACACCTAATAATGAAGAAGGAGAAGAAAAGAAGAGATAATTTAAGACTTTTAAAATATGCTAAGTAGGGGCTGCAGAAGTTTCTGAATTGTAAAAAGTACTTGCTGAAGTTCAGTTCCCAGCACTTGTGTCAGGTGATTCACAACTGTCTTGAACTCCAGCTTCTTCTGTCCTTCATGGGCAACTGTACAAATATCCACATACATATACACAGAGATGCAAACACATGAATAAAAATGAAATAGATCTTAAACACATATGCAGAGTAACCAGACATGACGACTCCCATTTGTAATTTCACTTGGAAGGTGAAACAGAAGGATCATTAAAAGTTCTAGGTCAGTCTGGGTTATAGAATGAGAGATATTATTGAAAAACAAAACAAGGGGCTAGAGAGATGGTTAAGAGCACTGACTGCTCTTCTAGAGGTCCTGAGTTCAATTCCCAGCAATCACATGGTGGCTCACAACCATCTGTAATGGAGTCTGATGCCCTCTTCTAGTGTGTCTGAAGACAGCTACAGTGTACTCATATACATAAAATAATTCTTTAAAACAAACAAAAAAAGTGTGGGTGTCTATCTCATTGCTTCAGTCCCAGTACTCAAGAGGTAGAGAGAGGAAGATCTGGAATTCAAGGTCGTCCTCAGCTACTTACCAAGTTCAAGGCTAGCCTAAACTATACGAGATCCTGTCTTTTTTTTTTTTTTTTTTTTTTTTTTCCGAGACAGGTTTTCTCTGTGTAGCCCTGGCTGTCCTGGAACTCAAAAATCCGCCTGCCTCTGCCTGTCTCCTGAGCACTGGGATTAAAGGTGTGTGCCACCCTGCCCAGTTCAGGAGATCCTGTCTTAAAAGTAGAAAAGGTATATAAATGTATACATATACATACAAAGTAAAAACAAAATAGTGGACTGTATTTCTCTTTTATTTTTTATTTATTTATTTTTCCCTCGTTCCGGTCAACCCTTCTCGCTTTGGTCTGCCCCGCTCGCTCCGGCTGCCCCCATTCGGCTCCGCTCGCTCCCGTCGGTCCCACTTGCTCAGTCCCTGCTCTCTCTGGTCCAAGGATTCATTTATTATTATTCATAAGTACACTATAGCTGACTTCAGACGCACCAGAGGAGGGCGTCAGATCTCATTACGGGTGAGTTGTAAGCCACCATGTGGTTGCTGGGATTTGAACTCATCACCTTCGGAAGAGCAGTCGGGTTCTCTTACCCGCTAAGCCATCTCACCAGCCCGTATTTCTCTTTTATTAATTAAACCTAGAAAGAGTTAGAAGTAAGATAAAAGCCTATGTGTGTTGCTCATCTTGCACCTGTTCTCTACGCTGTATGTTTGGAAGGCAATATATTCTTTTTTTTGTTTTGTTTTTCGAGACAGGGTTTCTCTGTGTAGCCCTGGCTGTCCTGGAACTCACTTTGTAGACCAGGCTGGCCTTGAACTCAGAAATCCGCCCGCCTCTGCCTCCCAAGTGCTGGGATTAAAGGCGTGCGCCACCACACCCGGCACGGCAATATATTCTTAATGCTTCCAGATCAGGTCCTGAAGCCATCTTAGCTTGAGTAGGCTCAAGAGACTGGCTGAAGGGTGTTGTACATCCTGTGATTGATAAAACAAAACAAAACAAAAAATCATCTTGTGTGAATATGTGTAAGATATAAGCATGCTCCCAACACTGGGATTCTACAAAGATTAGTTATTGTTTGTTTTCTTTATTAACTAAATCATCAAAGAATATTTTCTTTTAAGGCTTCTAGCTTGAAATTCAAGTAAAGGTCCTCTGGTAGGTGTCCACCCCTTGTGTTTGCTGTTCTCTTGGGCTCACCTCTGGAGGCAGGCAGTGCTCTCCTGTTCTACATCTGACTCTTCTGTCCTCTTTGTTTTTTATGAAATTATTGGTGGTGATTTGGTATTAGACACATTCTATAACTGGCTACTTAATTGGTGATAAAGTAGATGACCTGTCACCAAATGAAGAATGCAGGAAGGTAACTATCATTTTATTAGTATTATGTGCTTTTCTCTAACTATGATCTCAGGAAGCACACAGTTCAACACTAGTTAATGTTGAAAACTGTGAGTTCTTTAATGGAACTCCTTGAAGGTATAAATATCCAAATTTATTTACCTTATCTTTTTTTAGAAGTAACAGATGAATGGATTAGGTAATTTGAAAAAAGCTTGAGAGTTCTGTGATTTATAGATTCTATGTCCAAAGAAAATATAGACTTTTTGTTAATAATTTTTTTGCATATTTTGAAATAGTAGATATTTTTTTAAATGTTGAATGTTTGAGGAGTTGGGATGTAGATCAATTGGTAAAATGCTTATCTAACATACATAAAGTCCTGATTTTAATTACCCTATACCACATAAAACCAATTGTGGTGCCACAAGCATATAATCTATACCAAGAAGTAGAAATGATTGACTACAGCATTTTCAATTGCACCATGCTATCTATCTATCTATCTATCTATCTATCTATCTATCTATCTATCTTGTTTTCTGAGGTGATCTCTCATGTAGTTTAAACTTGTTATGTAGCCAAGGATAACCTTGAACTCCTGATCTTCTTGACTCCAATTCCCAAGTGCAAGTAAAGTGGACGTGCTGTCGACTGCAGCATTGTAAATTAAGGCTGGCAGAGCAACAGGGTCTAGTTTCTCCATAGTGCTCATTCTTCAGCCCTACCTTTCTGCTTTGCCAGTAGGCATCCTAGTTGAGTGTGTATGTTTAAGAAGTTTTGGTTGTGGTGGTTCTTTTAGTTTTGATTTTTAGCAAGGGTCTTATTCAGTAGCCCAGACTGTCCTGTATGTAGTCCACCATGTCCTAAAACAAGACCCTCCAAAATACTAAAGTTATAGAGATTATAAGCATGCTTGGCTCAATGATTAGTTTTGGTTGGTTGGATGATTGAGGTATTGTGTGTGTGTGTGTGTGTGTGTGTGTGTGTGTTTGCTTTGTTTTAAGACAGAGTCTGTGTGTGTGTGTGTGTTTGCTTTGTTTTAAGACAGAGTCTGTGTGTGTGTGTGTGTGTGTGTTTGCTTTGTTTTAAGACAGAGTCTCCTATAACTCTGGCAGGCTTGATATTTGATTTGTATTCCAAACTGGCCTCTAACTCAGAGATCTGCCTGCCTCTTAAAGGTAAGTGGCATCACACCTGGGTGGTAATTTTTAAATTAATTAATTAATTAATTAATTAATTAATTAATAAGAACAACGCTGTGATGGTTTTCGCCTATCATCTATGTACCAGATTGTCAAGAAGCTCTTTTATCTTTTAGGCTAAAAAGCCTTTGGTTGCCTTGTTAGCTATTTGCCAATACTACACATCTGTTTAGACCAGTTAATCACTCAATTCTTAGGTGTGACAGAGCAATGTGTAGTTGCTTGCCTCCTTTGTAAAAATTTTGAAACTCCCTCATTGTTGATTATTGATTATTGTTTCTATTCTGAAGGGGTTTTGTTGTTGTTTTTAGTCAGAGCCTCACTCTGTAGTCCAGGGTGGCCTGTAACTCATTATGTAACTCAAGCTAGGCTCAAACTTGTGGATGAACTTCTTGCCTCAGCCTTCCAAGTACTGGAATTGACAACATGAACTGCTATGCTTGACAAAAAGAGTCCAAATTTTGTTGGGAAGACTGATACCAACCACATGGGTTTTTTGGTTTTTTGGTTTTTATTGTTAGTTGTTTCTATACATGGAATCTAGATTAAAAAGAAAAAAACAACACATAAATTAAAAGGTGAACTATTTGGGAAAATAAAGGAAACTGTGGATGATAGAGTGGGCAGTGGTTGTGTGTGTGTGTGTGTGTGTGAATTTCCATTATATATGCATATATGAATATAGCATAATCTATTTTTATTCTATTAATATATATTAATAAAACCTTTTAAAAGCCTCCTTCCTAAATAAGAAAGGAAATTACTGTTACTGAAAATTAAACATAAAAGCCGGTGTGGTGATGTATGCCATTAATCTCATTACTAAGGCAGAGGCAGGTGGATCTCTGTGAATTCAAAGACAGCCAGGACTACATAGAAAGACCCCATCTTAAAATAAACAAACAAAAAAGTTAACATCACATTAATCAAAGTTACTGATTTATGTTGCATTTTTACAGTCCCTAATTCTTGCAAGATTAATTGTTCATAATGTTGAAAGTTGAAAGTAGCAAGCATATGCATACACAAGAATGTATTTCAACCAGTAGAACTGTTCATACCTCACACACATAGTAAATAGCAAATAAAGTCAGATCTCCTTCATATAAAATGATCTGTATAATAGATATAGATAAGTTCTTAGAGCCAGGCATTGTGGTACACACCTCTGATCCTAGCACTTGGGATACTAAGACAGATTTCCAAGTTTGAGGCCAGCCTGAACTATGTAGAGAATTCAAGATACATGGCCTCAAAAAAAAAAAATTTTAACTCCCCCCCCCCAAAAAATTTACGAAAGCATTAATAATGGCTGTCTGAAACAGTAGTATTAATAATGGCTG
>LR750044.1:834592-987092 GCA_902729485.2 Mus minutoides
ATCAGGCTGGCCTTGAACTCAGGGATCCATCCACCTGCCTCTGCCTTTCAAGTGCTGGGATTAAAGGTGAGCGCCACAATGCCCAGCCTGATGACTTTTTACTTCAAGTGCTGACAGGGCATATTCTAGTAACATCACATTCGAGTTCAGAACTCAAGCTCTAATCCCAGGCTTCCTTCGCTGTGTTGGCTAAACTATTCACTGAAGTTTAGACATCCTAACTCATCTGATAGACACAGCGAGATGTAACACTTTCTGTCTAATGCTGAAAAACGGTTGTTTTTCATCTGCAACTTACATGACAAAAATTTTAGCCACCCCTACGGTAGGCTGGAGAATAAGCCCAGTCACGCTTGGTCTAATAGGCACATAGTGAAAAAGCGGTCGGCCCTTGGCCTTTATTAAAAGCTCAGCGCAGAGTCACAAACAAGAGTAGGGCAGCTCCCCAGGCCGGTACCAGAGTGAACAAAGCAGGATTGTGTCACATGCATCTACAGAAAGCCAGTTTATGCTACTGCAGGGCTTTGAAGTCAGACCCCAAGGCGAAGGCAGTTAAAAGACCTGATATAAGGAACTTTTCCTAAAACATTCCCTTAACAAATCTGAGGGTGTTTGTTCCTTGACAGGCCTTTTCGGACCCAGAACAAAGTGAAATGGCAGATCTTTTGGGATAATCTCTGAGTTTCTTATGCACACAACTTCCTCACTATACTGGGCCTCCCTTTTCAAGGAAAGAAAATTTCAGCTGCATTTGGTTTGTATTAGCAAATCATGCCTTTCCTGGGCTGTTCTGTGCTAATGAAATTCAGTGGTAGAAGTCAGACATTATACTAATCTGTCAGATACTGTGGCCCCTCCTGTAGCTGCTCCCAATTGTAAAGAACAATTATCAAAAGACAAAGAAACAGAATGAAAACAAAACTAGCACTTCCAGCCTCAGAAGCCACCTGAGCTCTTTTAACTTCTTTCCCACTGATACCAGCCCTCTTCAGAGGGAAAACTCAGGGAGCTTAGACTCAGTAGGCACCAGAACAAGGGGACTACAGGGGAAACCAATATGAAAAGCAATATGAAAGGCCCTATTACAATTTCCTTTTTAAAAATCCAAAAGAATCTATTCCTGTGATATGTAGATGAATAAACCCACTCTCCACTTCTGATCTACCACCTGATCTTGGAAGGCTTGAGATTAAGACTGTTCTATGAAGCAGCATTAGAACGACAGTTTGTCACAGCTCTGCTAATCAAGCCACAGATCCAGATGAAAAAGTTACTTAGAGACAACCAGAGATCCGCCCCTGCCCCTCTCCCTCCACCCATCCATGGCTGGCCCAGACCTAAGCTTGATGGAAACTGTGATTGAAACAAGATCTGCGCTGTTACTGAGCTAAATAACAAATACCCTCCAGACTAGAGAAATGTTCTCACAGATTCCCTGGGGCCCCCCCCCCGCACTCATGGCTGAGCTCAGGACAACTGAACAAAGTCCAGTACCATACTACTACTCTAATCTTTATCTGTAGCTCTTGTAACAGTCAGTGGGTTTATATGTAAATTCATATTACATTTATAAACACATCTTTTTCAGGGCTGGGGAGACGGTTCAGTGGGTAAAGCGCTGACCACACAGGCCTGATGGCTCAACTTCAGATTCTCAACGCACACTTAAGGACAGTGAGGATTAGGCAGAGACAGGAGGATCCTGGGAGCTTACTGGCCAGCAGGTCTAGTCAATTTCTCCCTCTCTTCCTCTCTCCCTGTCTCCCTCCCCCCATATCTCTCCTCTCTCTCTCTCTCTCTCTCTCTCTCTCTCTCTCTCTCTCTCTCTCTCACACACACACACACACACACACACACACACACTGAGGAGAGCCTACTGTACAGATCATCTTCATGGCATAACAATGCTTTCAAGTTTAACTTACAACCAAGAACGAAAAAAAATGAGCAAATTGAACAAAGTCACTTAAAAAAAAGAAAGAGCCAGGAGTGATGGCGCACGCCTTTAGTTCCAGCACTTGGGAGGCAGAGGCAGGTGGATTTCTGAGTTTGAGGCCAGCCTGGTCTACAGAGTGAGTTCCAGGACAGCCAAGGCTATATAGAAAAACCCTGTCTCGAAAAATCCAAAAAACAAAACAAAACAAAACAAAACAAAACAAACAAAAAAGAAAGAAAGAAAGAAGAGAAAAGAAGAAAAGAACAAACCTTTGGGTCTTACTAAGGAGCCAAGGCTGGCCTCAAACTCAAGGCACCCGGATACCATCCACCAAGTTTTAAGGTTAAATGTGCACACCACCAAACTGGGCCAGAACCACTTTTAAGAAAAGAAGGAGGCCATGCATGTGCATGGTCTCCACAGCGTGCTGGTGGAGGGAATGAGGTGAGAGAGGTCTACCATGGCTTGCCTTCAAAACAGACCCTGCCCAGGCATGGCAACAGTTCCCGTATGTCATATCCAAGGTTAGGAGCTAATTCAAACACTTTAACATCTTATTTATTTTTACTTTTGTGTGTGTGTGTGTGTGTGTTGGTATGTGTTTGTGAGTGAAGTGACTGTAAAGGCCAGAGGCATCAGATTCCTTGGAGCTGGGACTGCCCACAAGGATTCCAGGAACCAAATTCAAGTCCTCTGCAAGAGCAATATCTGCTCTTAATCTGTGAGCTCTCTCACCAGCCTCCAAAGGCTAACTTTTAATTTGTGTAAAACTTTGATTTAGGCTGGAGAGATGGCTTAGCTGTTAGGAGCACTGACTGTTCTTCCAAAGGTTCTGAGTTCAAATCCTAGCAACTATCCGTAATGAAATCCAACACCCTTTTTTTTTTTTTTTGTAAGAAAAGTCAGTATATTTATGGTTTGCTTTATAAAAGTTACTATAATACAATGGTACATAGTATTGAATTCACAAAAGTATGAACAAATATTTACAGCAAGACACACCCACAACGGAAACATTTCTCTTCAAAAACAAGTTACATACAGATGACAGAGTCTATACACACAGACAACCCTAAAATTTATTGGTTCTCTTCTTTGCAGGGGCAGGGAGAGGAGGGGGGGGGGGAAGAAACCTCTGACCCTTCAAAAGCAAGAGATCTCTACTCAATGATAAAAGCTTTCAAAGAAAAATGGGCCCACATATCAGGAGCATTGCAAACCCTTCCTGGGGTGCTGGGGTGGGGGGAGAAGCCAGGGGTTTGGGGAAGGGTGAGCTTAACACCTCACCCTAAACTGAAGTCAAGGTTAATGCATGCGGATCCCATGACTAGGCTCAGTGAGGCCCTGCCAGGGACCAAGCCGCTCTTCCCTGGCATCTGGGCATCTTCATCCCTTTGTGATGGATGTCAGTTTGGAAGATGAAAAAAGCCCCCAGGGAGCCCGGGCTGCACAAGGAACTCAAATTAAGCCATCTCTACACGCTACACATTTCTTCTTCTGAAAAATAAATCTTTTTTTTCTCATTTGCACAATTATCAATTATGCAGACAACTGCATGTGGAAGAGTAGGTGGGCGCTGCGCCCACCAGGTGCCCCTTGTGTCTTAATTGCCAATCAACACCCTTTTTTTTTGTCTGAAGACAGCTACAGTGCACTTATTTATAATAGTAAATAAAGGTTGACTGGAGTGAGCAGAGTCCTAAATTTAATTCCCAGCAACCATATGATGGCTCACAACCATCAGTACAGCTACAGTGTACTCATATACATTAAATAAATAAATAAATCTTTAAAAAAAAAAAACAAAAAACCTTTGTTTTAAGAAAGCTAGTTTTGGGGGGCTGGTGAGATGGCTCAGCGGGTAAGAGCACCCGACTGCTCTTCTGAAGGTGATAAGTTCAAATCCCAGCAACCACATGGTGGCTCACAACCATCCATAACGAGATCTGGCTTCCTCTTCTGGAGTGTCTGAGGACAGCTACGGTGTACTTACATATAATAAAATAAAATAAATCTTTAAAAAAAAAAAAAAAAAGAAAGCTAGTTTTGACCGGGCCGTGGTGGCGCACGCCTTTAATCCCAGCACTTGGGAGGCAGAGGCAGGGGGATTTCTGAGTTCGAGGCCAGCCTGGTCTACAGAGTGAGTTCCAGGACAGCCAGGGCTACACAGAGAAACNAAGTTACTATAATACAATGGTACATAGTATTGAATTCACAAAAGTATGAACAAATATTTACAGCAAGACACACCCACAACGGAAACATTTCTCTTCAAAAACAAGTTACATACAGATGACAGAGTCTATACGCACAGACAACCCTAAAATTTATTGGTTCTCTTCTTTGCAGGGGCAGGGAGAGGAGGGGGGAAAAAAAAAAAAAGAAACCCCTGACCCTTCAAAAGCAAGAGATCTCTACTCAATAATAAAAGCTTTCAAAGAAAAATGGGCCCACATATCAGGAGCACTGCAAACCCTTCCTGGGGTGCTGGGGTGGGGGGAGAAGCCAGGGGTTTGGGGAAGGGTGAGCTTAACACCTCACCCTAAACTGAAGTCAAGGTTAATGCATGCGGATCCCGTGACTAGGCTCAGTGAGGCCCTGCCAGGGACCAAGCCGCTCTTCCCTGGCATCTGGGCATCTTCATCCCTTTGTGATGGATGTCAGTTTGGAAGATGAAAAAAGCCCCCAGGGAGCCTGGGCTGCACGACGAACTCAAATTAAGCCATCTCTACACGCTACACATTTCTTCTTGTGAAAAATAAATCTTTTTTTTTCTCATTTACACAATTATCAATTATGCAGACAACTGCATGTGGAAGAGTAGGTGGGCGCTGCGCCCACCAGGTGCCCCTTGTGTCTTAATTGCCAATCAACACCCTTTTTTTTGTCTGAAGACAGCTACAGTGCACTTATTTATAATAGTAAATAAAGGTTGACTGGAGTGAGCAGAGTCCTAAATTTAATTCCCAGCAACCATATGATGGCTCACAACCATCAGTACAGCTACAGTGTACTCATATACATTAAATAAATAAATAAATCTTTAAAAAAAAAAAAAAACCCTTTGTTTTAAGAAAGCTAGTTTTGACCGGGCGGTGGTGGCGCACGCCTTTAATCCCAGCACTTGGGAGGCAGAGGCAGGCAGATTTCTGAGTTCGAGACCAGCCTGGTCTACAGAGTGAGTTCCAAGACAGCCAGGGCTACACAGAGAAACCCTGTCTCGAAAAAACAAAAAAAAAAAAAAAAAAAAGAAAGCTAGTTTTGGATAGGTAAAATTCTAGGATGAACTGATGAACTGATTTTTGGAGAAGGGAGAGACACATATGACACTGAACAGCATAATACTAATGCTTTATATTTATAAATCATCCTTTTAAGAATTTAATAAGCAGGCATGGTAACACATCTCTGTAATCCAGTGGTTCCTAACCTTCTAATGCTTCAACCCTTTAATACAGTTCCTCATGTTGTAGTAATGTTACTTCATAACTGTAATGTTTCTGTTTTGAATTGTAATGTAAACACCTGATACGCAACCCCTGTGAAAGGACTGATTCCCAAAGGGGTGATGACTCACAGGCTGAGAGCTGCTGCTGTTGTAACCCCAGCACTCAGAGGGCTAAGGCAGGAGGACAGCAAGTTCAAGCCCAGACTCAACTACTTGGAAAAACCCTGTTTCAAAATATTCTAGCTCCTTGATAATAAGTTACAGCTACCCAACCCTTCAAAAGAGGAAGCATTTCTGGGTAACAGATGAAAATAGTAGTTGTAGTAGATAAAGCCAAGGAAAGGATCTATCCTGCTATCTCCCTTTGTCCAACCTTTTCTATGAGAGCACTGTTCTCTTTGTTAGCAGCTAGAGTTCCTAGCTAGGATATCCAATATCTGCTTACTCCTTTTAGCTGCTAGCAGGGGGTTTCACTGATAAGTCTGTCTAGAAGATCCTGCTTACTACAACAAGAGCAGAGAAATGGGCCAATGCTAATCTTAGAGAGGTACTAAGATCTTGCAGAAGAGGACACTTTTGTTTAGAGCAAATAGGTATTTCTTAACAAGTATCAGCCTCAAACTCTCAGGCACAGGCCATGAGCATGCTTTTCTTGGCTTAGAAAGTGGGTGTGGGCACCTCAGAGCTGATGTGGCCATCTGGACTGAAAACCACTACTGGGATTCCAGGCAACTTCCCATGAGGTTAGCAGTTGTGATTCTTCCTCTTGTTGCTTAACTTCTCTTTGCTCTGCATAGGACCTATAGATTACATTTAAGAGACCTTAAAAGCCTGCGTCAAAAACTCCCAACTTGGGCTAGAAAGATGGCTCAGTAGATAAAGGTGTCTACCACTAAGCCTGAGGACATGAGTTCAATCCCTGAAATTTACACGGTGGAGAGAGAGGTTTGACTCCTGACTGTTGTCCCCTGACCTCCACATGTGGGCATTGGAAATGCATATGTGGACACACACACACACACACACACACACACACAAATAAATATGATAAATTTAGGTTACTGCATAAAAAAACAACCCCCATTGTACTTATAGACCCAACCCAATTCACTGCTAAGGTAACACTGCCCATGGAGCTACAGTACTTATTTTTTTAAAGATAAAATGAATGTAATTGAGTAAGGCTTAAGGAACTAAGGAGCTATGCCTTCACTCTGCTTTAACACAGCAAGAAGAGCCAGGAGTAGGCCAAGGCCAAGGCCACACCCACATAACAGCCAGCAGAGACGTCCTTACCACGAAATGCTGCTCCCTTGCCAACTTTACTATGGAAAAATAAATGAGGTGGTATCAGTGTATTATTACTAGTAACAACAAACGATCACAAATTCAACAGTTTAACAGTGCAAATTCGTCATTCTTTATTCCTATCAGAGTACATATAGGGAGCACCAGGCAAAAATCAAGATGCCAGTGGGACTGCCTTTCTTTCTGAAGGTATTAGGGGCAAATATCTGTAGATGGCTCCTCCCCCAGAATCATGTTTAACAGTGGCTGACACCTGTGCTTGGGAAAATGAACATTCTGTGTCCGTTGGCATCTTGGTGCATCTACAAACTGGGTAAATAACTAAACAGTTAATATAAATGTTTCTCTCATAGCTTTAGCAGCTGCTCTTTCCCCCAGAATTGGGCCTCACGAGCCACAAAATTCTAAGGGTGAATGTATATGAATTTGGATAAGAATTAAGTCACAATTTTATTTTTCCTAACCTCTGGCCAAAATGTACCATTTTCTTTGCTCATAAAGGAAGGCATAATTGCACCAACAGTAGTTGAGACAATAACTAAAACACACTAAATATTTTTTGTTTTGTTTTGAAGTACTAGGAATAGAATTCAGAATCTTACCTTTATTGGGTAAGCATTTCACCAGCAAGCCACCCTTCCCCCCAATCCAACAGTAGTTATTCATTCATTCATTCATTCATTCATTTATTTATTTTCGAGACAGGGTTTCTCTGTCTATCCTTGGCTGTCCTGGAACTCACTTTGTAGACCAGGCTAGCCTCGAACTCAGAAATTTGCCTGCCTCTGCCTCCCAAGTGCTGGGATTAAAGGCGTGTGCCATCACTGCCTGGCTAACAGCAGGCATTTCCATTTATTTATTTATTTATTTATTTATTTATTTATTTATTTAGATTTATTTATTTATTTGTTTACTTATTTAATTATTTATTTATTTATTTATTATATGTGAGTACACTGTAGCTGTCTTCAGACATTCCAGAAGAGGAAGTCAGATCTCATTAGGGATGGTTGTGAGCCATCATGTGGTTTCTGGGATTTGAACTCAGGACCTTCAGAAGAGCAGTCGGGTGCTCTTACCCACTGAGCCATCTCTCCAGCCCCCCCCCCCTTTTTAGAGGTATTTTTATATGATGTAATTGCTATAGATACTGAAGTATCATTTGTGCTTGTCGTTATTTAAAAATTATGGTAATTAACTAGATTTCTAGATTTTATTATTTAAATAATCAAAATGGATAGGCTAAGCTAGGTATGGTGTTTCATGCTTACCAGCTCAGTATTTGAGAGGCTGAGGAAGGAGGACTGTCCTAAGTTCAAGGCCACCTTGAGCTGTATAGTGAGAGCCTGTTTCAAAACACAAAGTAGTTCATGTTACTAATATAAATGGTTTCCTTTGTGAGCTATGTATTTTATATATTCAAGTATTTTGTTTTGAAAATGGGTCTACACGATGAGCCCAAAACACACACACAAAGGAGAAGGACTTCTGAAGTAGAGAGGAGAAGAACAAAGGAAAAGGCCTTCTAGAAGGGTGGAGAGAGGAGCCTGCCTGAAGTTGGCCATTTTGCTAGTTAAGGAAGATCACGAACAGGGCCACTGGAGATCTCAGAGTACAAAGGCTGCTGTGGTCAGCCAACACAGAGCTGCAAACATTCAGCTCCACTCCGGCTGTTGTAATTCCTTTTTCTCACTTGAAACCAATCACCACTGGATCAGGACGATGACAGGAGGATCAGACACTAAAGGGGGGATTAGCTTCTCCATGAAAAAAGCAAACCCAGATCAGGCTTGTCCTGGAGTGAGAGAAGGAGCCCCGGCTGGCCATCTGACTAAGCCAAGCCTGAGCCAGAAACAGCTGAGCAACAGTTGGGCTCTTTTCTGGGGTGAGGTACTTGTGGCTACTCTCTGCAGCAGCTACCCATGATTTATTCATGCCAAAGGTGACTTTACAGTGCTGAGAAGCTCTGAGGACACAGGGAGGGGAATCTGTGTTCTTTTTCCTCTGCTCTGCTCAGCCTTACCAGCTGCCAACAACAGCCACGTCATGGGAGCTGACCTGACACTGAGGGCGCAGAAAGGCTGAAGCCCCCTCAGAGACTACAAGTCTGGCCACAGCCTTTGTTATTTCTCACATGCTCCATATGCCAATTCTAAATAAAATTTAGGTTGAATTCTTATTAGTCATCTGGAAAAGTTTTCTCTCTTTCCCCACAAGTACTTTCTAACTACTTCCTCTATAATGCTGAAAATCAGGTAAAGTGCAGAACAATTTAATGACATATATAATACCTATCTATCCATCCATCTGTCTTTCTATCTGTCTTTCTTTCTATTTAGCTATCTATCTAATCTATTTTTTAAAGATTTATTTTATTTATTATATGTAAGTACACTGTAGCTGTCTTCAAACACTCCAGAAGAGGGCGCCAGATCTCGTTACGGATGGTTGTGAGCCACCATGTGGATGCTGGGATTTGAACTTATCACCTTCGGAAGAGCAGTCGGGTGCTCTTACCTGCTGAGCCATCTCACCAGCCCCTATTTTTTTTTTTTTTTTAAAGACTGGGTTTCTCTGTGTAGCCCTGGATCTCCTAGAACTCACTCTGTAGAACAGGCTGTCCTCAAACACACAGAGATACCACCTGCCTCAGCCTCCTAAGTGCTGGGATTAAAGGTGCAAGCCATGCCCAGCAACCTAAGGAGTCTTTATACTTCAGAAAAATATGACTGTTCATTATTTGTGCTGATCACTAAAATGAAGTTTTGAGAGTATTGTACATTGCTGCCATCAACTAAAGTTTTATCAGAATGTGGAATTTAAACTTCTGAACTTTAACATCATCATTATTATTATTATTATTATTATTATTATTATTATTATTATTATTTGAGAGAGGGTTTCTTTATGAAGCCCTAGCTTTCCTGGTCACTCTGTAGACCATTAGTTCTCAATCTATGAGTTGTGACCTCTTTGGGTTTTTGAATGGCCTTTTCACAGAGGTCACATATCAGATATCCTGCATATCAGATATTTACATTATGATTCATAACAGCAGCAAAATTGTAGTTATGAAGTAGCAATGAAAATAATTTTATGGTTGGGGATCACTGCAACATGAGGAACTAATACATGAGGAGACTGAAGAAGCATTATCAAGATTGAGAACCACTGCTCGAGACCAAACTGGCTTCCTCCTGCTTCTGCCTCCCGAGTGTGAGAACTAAAGGGCCATGCCCAGCCTCCAAGGTCTGAACTTCAAACCAGATTTAACCACATGTTTTGAAGCATAATGTGTTCCCACAAGAAGCCAAGGCAGACAAGAACCTTTCTTTTGCCTTAGGAGACAGAGTCCTGCATAGCCCTGCTGGCCTTGAGCTCCCCTCCTTCTATCTCCACCCTTAGAGTGCTACTACACCAGCTTTACAGAGAAACTTACCTGTAACTATTTACTATTGTGAGTTCTAAGTGGTTAAACTATTAACTAAACAAAACAATGCATCTCTCCAGGAATCCTCACTGCAGGGTGTGGCGGTGCTTGCCTTCAATCCCAGCAGTAGGATGCCAGACATGCAGATCTCAGTGAGTTAGAAGCCAGCCTGGTCTGTGGAGCAAGTGGCAAGGCCAGGATCTTGTCTTAAAAAATAAAAGGATTCAGTATCAGAAATCCTGCTAAAACTACAGACGAGGGTTGGAGGTATGGTTCAGCAAATGAGAGCACTAGCCACACAGAGCTGACCACACAGAGCTGACAGACCCAAGTCTGATCCCCTGAATCATGTGCTAGAAGTAAATTGACTTGAAAGTTGTCCTCTGACAACCGCTCCCATGCCACTCCCCCATTATCACTAACTTTTTTTTTTTTTGGTTTTTCGAGACAGGGTTTCTCTGTATAGCCCTGGCTATCCTGGAATTCACGCTGTAGACCGGGCTGGCCTCGAACTCAGAAATCCACCTACCTCTGCCTCCCAAGTGCTGGGATTAAAGGCGTGCGCCACCACACCCGGCTCTCACTAACATTTTTTTAAAAAGCCAAAGTAGGGTTTGTGTCAAGACATTTATTGAGCCAGGCGTGGTGGCACACGCCTTTAATCCCAGCACTCAGAAGGCAGAGGCAGAGGCAGGCAGATTTCTGAGTTTGAGGCCAGCCTGGTCTACAAAGTGAGTTCCAGGACAGCCAGGGATAGACAGAGAAACCCTATCTTGAAAAAAAAAAAAGAAATTTACTAGAGAGATAGCTCAGCTGGTAAAGTGACTACCACTCAAACATGAGGACCTGAGTTCAATCCCCAGCAGCCACATAAAAGCCAGGAATGAAATGAACCTCCCACTACACACATAAGTGTACCCTCCAAAAAAAAAAAAAACACACCTGGAAAATAAATAACTCCCTTTAAAGAAAAAAAAGAAATTTACTGAAAGGGGCTAAGGAGATAGTGAACCAGTAAGATGCCTACCATGTAAGCATAAGGGCCTGAGTTTTAGCCCCAGTTCCCACCTAAAAGGCTGGGCATGGTGGCACACTGGTATTCCTAGTACTGGGAAGGCAGGACTACTGGCTAAATCAGTCTAGTCTAATCAGCAAGTCCCAGGTCCCAGTGAGAAACTGTTTCAAAACACAAGATGGATGACTCCTAAGGAACAATGCATGATCTAGACCTCTGGACACACAGGCATGCATACACACACACACACACATGCATACATATAAGCCCACCCCTCCCACATGAACTTACACATATATACTCACAAATTTACTGAAGACAGGCTAAAACACCCATGTGCATGCTTTACAGAATACAGAATTAAAACACTGACAGGGAAACTGTCACTCTTCTCATGTTTTCGTTCTTGTTTGTTTGTTTGTTTGTTTTTGTAAAATAAAATTTCCAAATTCTGTGCAGATTGAAAGAAGTTATTCCATATGTACTCAAGGTTGAAAAAGAGCTGAGTTGGGATTGTAAAATGGTATAAATATAGAGGTTCTTCAAAAAAAGATAAAAAATAGTGTCACCATCTGATCCAGCAATCCCACTACTAGGAATAGATCTAAAAGAAGCAAAAGAAGAACTGTATGTTTGCACACTCTTGTTCAAAAGCACATTTCATAATAGCCAAAATGTAATCCCAGTGTCGAATGACATATGAATGAATAAAAAGATAAAATGCAGGATGGGATATTATCCATCCTAAAGAAAGTGCTGATATACACCACAAGGATGACCCTTGAGGATATTATGCTTAGCAAAATCAGCCTGCACAAAAAGACACATACTGACAGTATCTGTTCCATGCCTGTGATCTCAGCACTCAGGTTAGAGCAGGAAGACGTGTGACTGAGGGTACCTTGACCTTCATAGATCCTAGGATTCCCTGAACTTCATAGATCCTATCTCAAAAACAAAACAAAACAAAAACCAAACCAAACTGCTAGGATTACACTTGTCAAAGGTATCTACAATGGTCACAATCAGAGGTAGGGGCAGAAGGATCAGGAGTTCAAGATCATCCACAGCTGTAGAACAAGAGGTCAGACTGGGCTACATGGTACCTCGACTCAGGAATGAATAAATAAATAAATAAATAAATAAACAGCGAGTTCATAAAAACTGTTACTCATAGAAACTGTCACAGTAACACATGACTGTAGTCACAGTTATTGAGGAGGCTGAGGCAGAAGGATCAGCCTGGTAAGATGAGCCTACATAGGGAGGCAGAGACAGGAGGATTTCTGAGTGCAAGGCCAGCCTGGTCTACAGAGTGAGTTCCAGGACAGCCAGGGCTACACAGAGAAACCCTGTCTTGAAACCCACCCCCGTCCCCAAAATTTAAATTACATTAGTGTGAGTGAGTGTGTGTGCGCGTGCGCGCGTGCATGTGCGCACATTGTAGCATATATGTGGAGAAAATCAGAGGGTAATTTTCAGGATTAAGTTCTCTCTTGGGTGCCTAGAATCAAACTCAGGTTGTCAGGGTCATCAGAAAGCACCTAGTCTACTATCTAAGACTTTTAAACATTTAAATTTATAACAATATATTATACTCTCTTGTTAATTTTAAATACCAGAAGGCATATATAAATAAGTCTTTTTTGTTTGTTTGTTTTAAGACAGGGTCTGCTATATACCAGCCTGGCCTTGAACTTGTGACCTTTTGCCTCAGCCTCCCAAAGGCTGGGACCACAGGCATTCAGCATTTGCACATGGCTGTGTAAGTAATATTAGACTAATCAAAGACAAATTATTCAGCATGACTTTTCTAGTCCCTTGCCTCTCCTCCTTTATCCCATGTTATTTTCCCAGACCTTTCTCTAGTCAATAGGGTTTAGTTCACAAGAGAGTAATGAGAAAAAAAATCCTTATTGGCTTGACATAAAACCAAATAAAGACACTGATGTTTGATGTTTGGCCAAAATCTAAGCCAATGACTTCATTTCTCTATATTTTTTCCCTTCCTTTCAGCATAAGAAAAGCCACCATAGTTTCTCCCTTTTTATTTGAAAGAGAAATCTCCTGTGGTTCTGGCAGGCTGCTGAACAGATGAGCAGATAAGACTTTGGAGGACAAAGGGACCTGCTTCTGTTGTGAACCCTTTCCTTACAGTAAGCAGACCAGTCAAGTCATGTGTGGCGTAAAAACCTGCATGCAGTTTTCCATCTTTTGAACATAACATCGAGAATTTAAAATGCCAATGGCTCTAATTCAGTCCCTTGTTTTACTGAGAGATCAACCCTATTCTAAAAGAAAGCTTCAACTAAATATCAGGATTCAAGTCTACATCAAAGATTTGGATTCAGACTTTTCATTAATGACTTCTGATTTGTTTTAGAATTCTTTTGATTTCAGGATCTCCTACTCTACTGAATGGCGTGTATATTTTGAGATGTACCTCATGGGCCTATCTTTTTATTACAAATCCCATTTTTATTACTGTAGTGACATGGCTTCTTGGCTGTAGAAAAGAGCAGATGGGATGATTAACAGCAGCAGCTGTCCAGAACACTACATGCATACCATGAATTAGTTCTAAATGCTACATGCCTCAGCTTCCCAATACTGTAATGCCTATTTCTTTGTTTCTAAAATGTTAACAAATCACAATGGGAAGGTTAACTTGGGCTGGGATGTAGCCCAATGGTACAACTGTAGATGCCAGGTTCAAGCCCTTCTCTCCTCTCTCTCTCTCTCTCTCTCTCTCTCACACACACACACACACACACACAAAATCAAAATAATAGGAAGCCACTGAAGCCATCAACTGCCTACTCTGAGGACTTTTAGCTGATCAAGTCAATCGTATTAATTAGCTTTTTTTTTTTTTTTTTTTTGGTTTTTCGAGATAGGGTTTCTCTGTGTAGCCCTGGCTGTCCTGGAACTCACTCTGTAGACCAGGCTGGCCTCGAATTCAGAAATCCACCTACCTCTGCCTCCCGAGTTTAATTAGCTTTTGAAGGCGTTTTGACTGCTGAAACCCTTATCAACAAAAACATCCCAAGCTCTCTAAACAGTTTAGTTTTTTATTGTGGAGAAACAACTGTTCCAAGTATTTCACATCCTAACTTAACCTTCATAAAACCAGTAGTAAACACAGCACCTCTCTGTTGACAGGAGTGTGTGTGTGTGTGTGTGTGTGTGTTTCTACCATATCCCTCTTACCCTGCCCATTCATCAGGATACCCAAATCCCCACTGATTTAGTTTCCTAAGACAACGTCCCATGAAGTCCAGTGTGGTGTCTTGATCCTCCTGCCTCAGTCTCCCAGGTGTTGGGATTTACCACACCAAGACCTTTTCTTTCTGTTAGGAAATGAAGAAATTTAGCTAACAGAATACTTTGTCCAAAAATAAGCTAGCAAAACTGAGCTTGGTGGAACATGCTCATCCTACCATTCAGAGGTGGAGGCAGGAGGATTGATTGGGAGTTCAAGCCACTTTGGCTAAATGAGAACCTATCTCAAATGATAATGACAAAACAAAAACTAAAGTTAAAATAAGCAAGAAAACAGCCTAGATTATTATCAGACTTTAAAACCTACTCTTTGTAATCTTCTCTGTATCCAAGCTGACCCTGAACTTTCAACAGAGCCCCCTGCCTCAGGTCCAGACTAGCTGAGATTATAGGTTTGAGCACTTGGGAGGCAGAGGCCAGCCTGGTCGACAAAGTGAGTTCCAGGACAGCCAGGGCTATACAGAGAAACCCTGTCTTGGGGGAAAAAAAAAAATCACAGCTTCCTGCATTTCACTGAGAACTCTAGACAACTCCTCAGTGCCAGTTTCAATTTTCAGGTATTTCACTCATCATCTCAGAAGTTACTAACAGTAGCTGTTCCTCATGATTTATGAGAGTAACTATATAAAGATACTTAAATAGAAATAAAGACTCCATTAGTGGCAAGTTACTCTTTTTCAGAGTAGCAGACATCATTAGACAATCTGCTGTCATTAGCACCAGCAACCACTTTATGAGCTGGGATTATGGCCTTCAATTTCTCAACATAGTAAAATTCTAACTGTGGCCATGTTCAAAAAAAAAAAAAGCCTCCAAAATTTAAACTTTTTCTAATGTAAGGAGCACCTCCAAGTTTTCAGACACATGCTGTATACAGAACTTAAAGTTATTTAACTCAGTCTGGTACTGATTAGCTACTCTGAAGAGAAACAATAACCAAGAAAGGAAGATAACTGCATAGACTCGGTACTGAAGACGTTTCTAAGCTGGAACTAACTGTACCGAGTGGTATGAGTCAGTGTTCTCATAAAACAGCCCAAAACATCTCTCCTGGTGCTGTTAACCCATGACATTCCACACGGAAAGACAAGGAGATTTTGGTTGTTTTGCGAGCCCAGCAGCTAGCTCTCATTTGAAACCTAGATATTTATTATGGGAGGCAGCTTTTCCCTTCACATTTACAGATCTGTTTCCAAGCACTTTAATGTATCCTTTTAACAGAAACAAAGCTTTCTGATCCGTATAATCTATCTCTCAACCAGTATTTGCCCCGATTCCTGGAGAGATCAAAGGAGTCACAACCTAACTTTCGTAAACTAGGATCCAGAACGGGCTTTTGGTAATGACCAGGAAGTGCTGGGTCTAACAGGAGGATCAGTGGGCGGGTCATGGTCCTACCCTAGATCACGTTTCCACTTTCGGTGCAATAATGCAAGGGAAGTGATGGTCTGCACCTCATTTTCTTATTTGTCATGTTTTAAGTCAGTCTGCCCAGGACACAACCAGCAGAACTGCCCGCTAAATCCCTGGGGTAACCACACCTCAGGGCCAGGGGACGGCCTAGGTTGCTCTCGGCTATTAAGGGTCCACGGTGAAGCCACCACACCCCTCATCGTCTCTTCCCGCCCCGGCTTGGGCTGCCAGGCTCTAAGGCTCGTTTCCTACTCAGGGCCCTGGAATCCTGATTGCTGACACCGAGAGACTTCCCACCAGGCCCACTATCCTCAAAACCCTCGAACCCTGGGTTAAGGGTTCTCTTTTGGGGGGCTCTTTCCTGTCTGCTGCCCCAAGGGTGGGAACTCACGGCTGCCGCGGCGCCAGTGAAAATATCCTCCCCCTCGGTGTCGCTGTCCCCAGCCTCGGGTTCTGACCCCCCGGCAGCCCCTTCCGACTCCGGATCCATGCCAGGGAAGGGCGGAGGGAGTCGCTCCGAAGCGCTACAGCCACCACCTCCTGACGCCATCTTCCTCCACCCGTGGCGGAAGCAGCAACAACAACTTTATAGACAGTGCCGCGAGCAAAGCGCTCCAGCCGTGTGAGGTGCGCGAGGGCCGTTACGGACCCAGAGGGACCGTCGGGGCGGAGCCTGGGGGAGGGACCTAGGGCGGGGCCTGGCCTGCTGCTCAGCCAATCCACACTCTGAACCGCAAGGCTGCACTGGGGCGGGCCAAGTAGGCAGAGGAGGAGCTAGAGGTTGCCCAGTTCCTCTGGGTCTTTGTGCCCTGCATGGCTCTATCTGTCACGCTTCTAAGGTTCTGTTTGAATAAAGAAGTCTGTGACTAACAATGTTTGAAAACCTCTGCATGCCACCTGCTCATGCCAAGCACAGTGCTCTCAGAGAGATTCAATAAATATTTTTGATTGAGGGCTGAAAAGACTGCAGGAAGTTTTGCCACTTAGTTTTTGGACATTAATTTATTTAACATATACAGAGCATTCACTGTGAGCTTGGCACCTTACTGTGCGTTTCAAATACAGATACAAAAGCTCCTGGCTCACAGTTTAATGAGTGCTTACAGTTTAATGAGGCAGTCTTGTAAGTCAACAATTTAAACACACTCAGTGTTACAGTGTGTAACAATAAAAGAAGTTATCGATTTTTGAAGAAGCCAGGCTTCACACAAAGGGGAGATCTCCGTGTATTAAATTCGGTCGTTAGGAATTTGGAGTTATACTTCTGATGGCTATGAAGTGAAATGGCAGGGATATTTTTGGGACTGGATCAAAGTTCCTGGGACTTAATCATAGGTTGGTGAGTCGAAGTCAACTAGAGTTTAAAGATAACGTAGGTTATGTTATCACGGACTAATTCTGCAAGATGATCCTTTCTTTTCAAGGAGCTGAAACCTGCCACTAACACCAACAGAGGTGGTTTGCTTTTCTGGTTGAAACCACCTTAGGCAGGCTTGAAATTCTGTGTCCAAAGTTGGCCTCAAACTCAATGCTCCTCCCTCGGCTTCCCAAGTGCTGGAATTACAGGCATGAGCCACCAGGCCTAGCAAAGTTGGCTGTTTACAACTGCAAACTCAACATCAAGGGTGAATTCCCTTACAGACTAAACTGCATGAAGGTCGGGAGAGTGTCTTAGTTTGTAACTTTTATTCCTGCGTACACATTGTGTGTGGCAAATTAAGTGTCTAATATTTGAGGTGGAAACACAATCAACTCTGTAACTGGCATCCATCACAGCCATGAACACAAAAAAAGCTTAAGAAATGCCTTTTTAGGATGTTCGTCTCCGTTATCATTACTTAACATAGTGAACACAGAGAAAGTTCTCTCGCTGTAATTTGGTAATTTGGGTGATGGTCGGTAGAAATCCTCCCCATGGAGAGAAGCTGAACTAAACTAAGTCTCTAGGAGATAAGAAAACTAAGTCTTCCCTGTCCGTGGGCATGTCTATCAACATTGGTCTCCCCAAATAACCTCTTTCACCGCAAAGGAAATCCACTTCCGGCCTGATCAGAAAGTAAGAGAAATTTGTTTGGAAGTCGCTTCCTCTGAGAAATAGCTGTAAAGAGTCTCCGTTTTAGAATATCTTCCAGTAGTAGTAACCTTGATCTCCTTTCCTCTACCTCTTTAGGATTCATTTTTAGTTCTTCCTAGGAACTGAGTGGGGCACTTGGTGACATAAAACAGTCTGTTACACGATCCTCTGGCTGAGACTACAAGCCCCATATGCATTTCGCCGCCGCTCGGCTACCGCCCCCCCCCCCCGTAGACATCCCAGCATGCAATGCGCCTAACGGGCCGTAAGGATTTTTCTGTGCCTTCTAAATTGAGCAAAGCATCTTGGGACATGTAGTCTTTACAGCTAATTTCCCTAGGTCCTTCGCGTTGCAGTTTTGAGTCCCGCCTATTCTCTGCTCCCCTAAACCTTTACACATGTCTTGGTTTATTTGAAGACCAGGAAGTTCTCTCTCGAGGTCGGCTGCGGAAAGACGGTGGCTCGGTTGGGACAGTCGCCAGGGATGGCGGAACGTGAGGATGGAGCGAGTGTCTGGGCTGCTTTCCTGGACGCTGAGCAGGGTCTTATGGCTCTCAGGCTTTTCTGAGCACGGAGCTGCCTGGCAGCCCCGGATCATGGAAGAGAAAGCGCTAGAAGTTTATGGTAATTTACCCAGAGCACTATTTGACGGTGTTTGAGAGGCGGCATTGGAGAGGGGGTGGAGGAGGACCTCACCCTTGGGCTGGAGTGGACCCTTGGGGTTTTTACCAGACTTAGAGGGAAGCATGTTCTTCCGGGTCCTAAGTCACACAGCAATGTCGGGCTATTCCTAAACCTGGAGCGAAATTGAGCCTGGAACTCATAAACGCTTCGTTCCCCTGGACTGCCTACTGCTCTAGGGACTGTGTCAAGGGGTGTGGGCAGAGTGAGCCTACAGTAGTCAAGGAGCAAAGCATGCCTAAGATTTCACTACTCGAGAGTCTTTCCTTCTTTAGTTCTTGGACTTGCGTTCCTCCCGCCATAACTGAGGCCACTGTTTGGTAATGGCCGAGTTGGGGACTGGCCCAAGGTCACAGCCACTGCCTTGTGTGACAGAATCAGTAGGAAGTGAAGAGGTAGGGATAGGTATCTCAGCGAGAGGCTTTAAATTTACAATTTTCTTACGCAGTTAAGTGCGTGTATTCTCTCAGAGACTCTCCACTTTGAGGGACTGTCTTCATTGTACAGATGAGGAGGGGGTGGTTTAACAAGTATCCAGAGGGTCATATTGTCAGTTAGGAACAGAGAAAACCAAACTTGTGATTGCAAATGTAATGCCTGTTGGTCGTGTTTTCTCTCTCTCTCTCTCTCTCTCTCTCTCTCTCTCTCTCTCTTCCTCCCTCCCTCCCCACCTCCTTCTCCACTCTTGACCCTACCTCCCCAGCCCCTCTCTTCCCTCCATTGACCATTTGTAGTATTATTTATGAGGGTTGGGGAGAAAATCCAGAGTCTCATACAAATTAGGTGTGTTCCACCACTAGCCCTATTTTTTTGAAAAGGAAAAGGCCAAGATGTAGCACTAAGAGAGACGGTCCTACAAATACAGTTTAGGTAAGAATTATAGGCCAGGAAGAAGGATTCCAAAGATGGAATGGCCCGGGAGCTAATCAGGTTCTCTTATCTCTTGGTAGAGAGGCAAGGCTGACTTAACCCCAGGCAGAAGATAATTGCTACTGTACTATCTCCACAAAACATTCCTGTCCTACCATACCTCTGCATATAGCATCTGGAAACTTCCGGGGACCGGAAATACAACTCTTCAAGAGAGATGATTCTAGTCCTCAAGTTTGGATTGAAGGAAAAAGACAAAATGCAGTCGGAGGTCATGAGCTTAAGTAGGAGATATGGAGATGCAGAGGAAAGAGAAATTGCCTAGAAACATCTGTGCTGATGTTAGACAGTTACTTGGGTAGGTCTTGAAGAGTAATTTGGATATGTCAGAGGTCACATATACTGAAAAAACAAGAGTAAAATACGGAGGTGAGAAGACAGAATTGGCTATCCAGAAGGAGGTACCTGATGGTGACTGCAGGAGGAGGTGTGGTCGGCTGTTTCTTTAGACAGTAGACTGGGATTGAATACTGAAGTTTCAAATACTTTTTTTTTTTTTTTTTTTTTGAGACAGGGTTTCTCTGTGTATCCCTGGCTGTCCTGGAACTCACTCTGTAGACCAGGCTGGCCTCGAACTCAGAAATCCGCCTGCCTCTGCTTCCCAAGTGCTGGGAGTAAAGGCGTGCGCCACCACAGCCAACTTTTCAAGGATGTATTTGTGGATTTCCTTCCCTCTATACCAAGGAGTCTCAAACTAGGCTGCCTATAAGAACAACCTGAGAGTGCTAGAGAGATGGCTCAACAGTTAAGAGCACTTGCTGCTTTTGCAGAGGTCCAGGGTTCGAGTCTTGGCACCAACTTGTTGGTTCAACAACTATCCTAACTTCCAGTTCCAGGGAATCTGAAGCCTTTTTCANTTTTGGTTTTTTGAGACAGGGTTTCTCTGTGTAGTCCTGGCTGTCCTGGAACTCACTTTGTAGACCAGGCTGGCCTCGAACTCAGAAATCCGCCTGCCTCTGCCTCCCGAGTGCTGGGATTAAAGGCGTGCGCCACCACGCCCGGCTCCTGTGTTCAGTTCCTTAAGCACACGGTCACTTACAGCTGTCATCCAGGGGATCTTGAGGCCCTGGTCTGGCTTCTGTGGGCACTACATACACAGAATACACAGACATATATGGAGGCAAAACATATGCATTTGAAACTAGTCCATGCTTCAGTTGAGATAAGAATCATCATCCTCACTTAGAATATTCATATTTTAATTTAATTCCTTGTCTCTAATGCTTCTAGATTTGATTCGAACTATCCGGGACCCAGAAAAACCCAATACTTTAGAAGAACTGGAAGTGGTCACAGAGAGTTGTGTGGAAGTTCAAGAAATAAATGAAGATGACTATTTGGTTATTATCAAGTTCACACCAACAGTACCTCATTGCTCTTTGGCAACTCTTATTGGTAAGGGTTGTGTATGTGTGTAAGTGAGTGTGCATGTATGTGTACTTGGGTGCATGTGAATTCTATTTTTTATTGATGTATGTCTATATGTATGCTTTTTAATTTTTTCTTTTAAATTTATTTATTATTATATGTAAGTACACTGTAGCTGACTTCAGATCCACCAGAAGAGGGCGTCAGATCTCATTATGGGTGGTTGTGAGCCACCATGTGCTTGCTGGGATTTGAACTCAGAACCTTTGGAAGAGCAGTCAATGCTCTTACCCACTGAGCCATCTTGCCAGCCCGATTTTTAAATTTTTAATTAAGTTTTTTTTGGTGTGTGTATGGGTGTTTTATCTACATATATATATATATATATATATATATATATATATATATATATATATATATATATATATATATATATATATATATATATATATGTGGGCACCATGTGCCAACAGAGACCTGCTAAAGTCATGGTGCTTCATGGTGCCAAGCTCACAGGAGACCCACACTGGGGTGAGCTGGGCTGTTTTTCAGCTGTCATGTAGTATATGGATACAGTTTGAACTTTATGGTTTTTCTAGAGCCAGTAAAAAGGGATACAAAGATAATGAAGATTTTTTTCCCCTATCATAGGGCTGTGCTTAAGAGTAAAGCTCCAGCGGTGTCTGCCATTCAAACACAAGGTAAGAAGCTTGCTACCGTCTTAAACCCAGAGCCTCACGTGAGCCCTCCAGCTTGTCTTGTGACACCTATTAAGGTGTAATTCACACATCATATAAGCCACCTGAAGTGGACAGCTGAGTAGTCTCTGATAACTCCTACAGGGTTCTTCAGCCATCTCTGAATCACTGTTAGAACACTTACATCCCCTGCAACCCTGTATGCAGTCAAGTGTGGTAATACATGAGTAACGCGCCACTACTTAGGAGGTTAAGAGAGGATGCTAGCCTGGGCTACACAGCCAGATCCTGTATCAAAAATGGAAAGAGAGAGAGGGGGAGGAAGAGGGAGAGAGAAAGAGGAAGAAAGAAAGAAAGGGAGGAAAGGGAAGAAGGAGGGGGGCCAGTCTACACTGATTAGCAGTCTCTCTACGCTTACTGCATGCTCTTCTCTGTACAGAGCTACCATCTATTTCCAGTCTCCATAATTTGCCTTGGGATATTTCATTTTAATGAAATTAGACAGTGTGTGGATTCCTTGACTTAGTATGGTTTTAGTGTTGATGTTTTATAGTGTGTGTTTTTTTCTTAGGTAGTGTCATATAATATTCCAATTAAATGGAGAGACCTTGTTTAATTTTACTTTCTTACCAGTTTTTAGACATTTGAGTTGTTTCCACTTTTTGTTAAAAATGCAGTTTTGGGGCCGAGGAGATGGCTCAGTGGTTAGGTGTGGTTGCTCTTGCAGAGGACCTGAGTTCAATTCCCAGCGTCCACATGGTGGCTCCCAACCATCTGTAACTTTACTTCTTCTTTTGACTTCCATTGGCACATGGTACATGTACATACATGCAGGTAAAACATTTATACACATAAATAAATCATATGTAAAATAAATCATATATATATATAATAATCACATGTAAATAAATAATCTATATATTTGTTTCCCTCATTGTCCAGTAATACCCTTTATGTGTTCCTTCCCCTTCCTGCCCTCCGCCAGCAATGGTTCTCAGTAGTTACGTCTAGACTTCATTTAGGCAGGAGTAGTTCCTTGCTCTTATCTTTCATGATTTTGATTTGTTGTTGTTGAGACAGGATCTCATTATGTAGCCCAGGCTGGCCTTGAGGTCGAGGCTATTCTCCTGCCTTAGCTTTCCAAGCGCTGGTGCTGGCATTATAAGCGTCCGTCAGCACACCTAGAGATCTTGACACTTGTGAAGAGTGTAGATATTTTATAGATTTTGTCTCAAATTGGGTTTTCAGATGTTTCATGATTAGGTTATTTATTTTTGGTAAGAAAACAGTACAAATATGTTCTTACTACATAGCATGAAGAAGCTATAGTTTTAGTTTGTCCAATCATGACAGATATACTATTAACTATTTGGTTATACTGAGGTATATTAATAATTCACATAGGAGCAGGGGAGTAAATGCTTGACTCTTTATCTCTGTTTGTTGGCCTCAAAAAAAAAAAAAAAGAGGACTCTTTCCCAGAATGATACGTCGAGATCGACAGAATCTTGAGTGACACATCTAGTCCGACCGGAGCTTGAGTGTCTCTCTGTGGACGACGACGGAGGGTTCACGACTCCAATGTTCCGTAGACGGTGATACGGGTCGGACACCGATAAAGTCTTATCACTCAGCACACATCTAAAAGTGCAGAGTTAAGCATTTGTTTTTCGTGGAGTTTTGTGCTAGTGGAGGAATCTGGATAGTGGTCTTTTTAATTATGTGTTTGTATGAGTGAGAGTAGTATGGTTGCCATGGAACATATTTGGAGTCAGTTCTCTCTGTCCACTGTGGGTTTTGGGTGTTGAATTCAGTCACCAGGCTTGTATGGCGAGCACTTCTACCTACTGAGTCATCTCACCAGCCGTGTTTCGTGGTTTTAAAAGAAACTGAACTACGTGGGGTGTGGTGTGCACATCTTTGATCCCAGCACTTGGATCTCTGAGTTTGAGGCTAGCCTGGTCTACAAAGTAAGTTCCAGGGTGCCCAGGGCTGTTACACAGAGAAACCTTGACTTGAAAAAACTGAGAGAGACAGACAGACAGACACAGACACCCCCCCACACACACACACATGCACATACACACACAGAGACAGAGAACTAGACGATCTCTAAGGTCCCTATTAGCTGTAAGCGTTCTGACTGTTTTCCTCTTGATCTCTGGGTCGACTCTGGGCTGCCCTCTGCACAGGTCTGCCTCAGCCACAGGATTTGCAGCAGTTTTGTGGTTGTATCAAAAGCTCTTATGCTTAGGAGTTGACTAATTTGTGAGGCTAACAAGGCTAGACAAGACGGCTTTACTGGTGTTACACCTGGCAATAAATTAAGGCAGATAAAAGGAAAAGGATGCTCATGTATGCAAAAGCCTACATATTTGTCTCATTTATGTCAAGCAGTAACTTTGTGTGTGCATGTGTGTGTGTGTGTGTATAAAATATGCATAAGAGAAAAAACTGTGTGTGTGTGTGTGTAGAAGTGAGGAAGAAAAAGGACACTAGGTTGCTGAGGTGGTGCCCCTGGGAGGTGGGACAGAAAGCAGATCAGATACAGATTTGGGAAGAGGGTGAGGGTAGGGCAAAGATCACGTGAGATCTGTGTGTATTCCTACAGAAATTCAGGGGCATGCACCCTGCAGGTCAGTTGGTGGAAATGCTTCAGTTCCACCCTGTTAGGTCTCTGGTTAACTCTGGTGGTTTGCCACCCCGCCCCCCTTCCCCATCCTGGGCCTGCCCTACACCTCTCCTGGGCCTGCCCTACACCTCTGGACTCTGCTGATGTTTTGTTTCTGTCTCTCTTCTCTCCAGTTGGAAATCTACATTTCAGAAGGAACTCACTCGACAGAAGAAGACAGTAAGTGAAGATGGCTTCAGCTAATACTTTTGTCTTGGGTACTAGGTTGTCAACCAACTAGGCCAGCTGATATACTGGGGTGCCCTGCAAAAAAGAGGGGACACCACAGTTATGCTCTTCCTTCACAGGTGGGGAAGCCCAGGCATTTAAAGGAAGTCATTTTGTAAACTGGTTCTGATTGCAGGCTACATACAGATCTGTAAACATGTCCAGCTCTAGAGACCTTGAGCTATGAAGCCTTGGTTCTTCTTTAACAGCCCCTTAGCTGTGTGGAAAGTTAAAACCGAGAATCTCACAAGTCATGTGTTAGGGAATCTGTGGGGATGGGGGTCCCCCACCAGACTCAATTACACCATCCTGTCCTTACCCCCACTGGGGGAGAAGACATCTCTCTTCTGTTGGTCATCAGTAAACTTTTAACATCTTCACCTTAAACTTTTGTCGTTTTCTGTTTTACAAAGGAGTAATCAATACACCATGTACCTTTTGTCTTAACACATGTGGACTACCCTCTGTTCCCTTCTTCTTGTTTGGAAGCGCTTGCTTCCTGCCAGGCTACAGCACACGCCTTCAGTACCGGCACTCAGGAGGCAGGGGCCGGCAGATGGGTCTACAGAGTGACTTCCAGGCCAGGCAGGATTACACAGTGAGACTCTGTCTCAAATCAATAATAAGAGTGCTTGTGTGTTAGCGCCACTAGATAGATTGAAAAGGTAGAGAAGAGCGGAGGAGGAGAAACGGGAGGTAACGGGTGAGGTGAGAGAAGATGGTAAGCCCTAAGCGCATGCTGTAATAGTGTAGAGGGAGGACACTCGCCGGTCCAGAAGGCAGCCTGCCAGCCTGTCCTGGAAGCCCGTCAGGTACTGTAGGAGAACACTGAAAACCACGCTCTAGTTTTTATAGTTCTCTGGGGGATAAATGCTCCAAACCTCCTAAGCTGAGGAATTTTATCTCTCACTTTATTTATTTACTTATTGTGTGTGTTTTGCTTGCATGTATGTCTGCATTCATGCCTCCAATGCCTTTAGAGGCTAGAGGAGGACATCAGATTCCCTGGAACTGGAGTTATTAGCTGCCATGTAGGTTTTGGCAACCAAAGCCAGGTCTCCTGGAAAAGCAGCCAGTGCTCTTAACTTCTGAGCCACCTTTTCAGCCCTCACTTTATTTATTTTATTTACTTTTTATAATGCTAGGGATTGAACCCAGGGCTTCAAATGTGCAAGGCAAGAGCTGTCCCACTGAGCTATATCCCCAGTCCATTTTGTTTATGAACTTGGCCTCACTATGTACACCAGGCTGGCCTAGAACTCATAGAGTTCCTTCTGCCTTTGACCCCTGAGTGCTGGGTAAAGGCAGGCACCACCACGCCCGGCCAGACACTTAGAATTTTTGCCACATAACTAGCACTTTAGTTAAACAAACAAGGTTAAGTGGGAAAAGCAACAGTTTTGAGTTTCACTCTGAATGTAACTGTATAGAAATGTGTGTATTGATGATGCCCAGAAAGAAATCAAAATCGCAGTTGGTTGTAGAGTGGAGCACGAGAGAGTATTTTTCTCTTGAGATTGCTTTCAGGACCTTAGTCATTGCATTAGGATGGATTAGTTAAAAGCACTTGCTTTTCTTCCCAAGGACTGGGGTTCAGTGTCCAGTACCCACATCAGGCAGCTCACAGTCACTCAGAGCTTCAGCCCCAGGGGATCCAGTGCCCTATTCTGGCCTCCATATGCACTTGTGAGCAGTATGTGTGTGTGTGCGTGCCCAAGAGAAAAAAATGTTAATAAACTGTATGATGAGTTAGCTATAAGTTCTCAAGGAGTTAAATGCTTTGCTTTAGCGGGCTGGACAAATGCTGCTGAGCTCCCTGTCAGCACAGTTGTGTTACCTTTTGTCCTTGTGTTTTGCAGTCAACAAGCAGATAAATGACAAAGAGCGAGTGGCAGCAGCAATGGAGAACCCCAACCTTCGGGAAATTGTGGAGCAGTGCGTCCTCGAGCCCGACTGACCCCTTCCCATGAGCCGGAGGCTTAGAAGGCTTGGATCTGCTTGTTTAAATCCTTTGTAAAATGTAGAGGACACATGTCGACTAGATAGGTGATTTGTACCTCAGAGCTTTTTTTGTTTTTTGTTTTTTCGAGACAAGGTTTCTCTGTGTAGCCCTGGCTGTCCTGGAACTTGTTCTGTTGACCAGGCTGGCCTTGAACTCAGAGATCCGCCTGCCTCTGCCTCCCAAATGCTGGGATTAAAGGCGTGCGCCACCACTGCCTGGCCTTCAGAGCATCTTTTAAGAGGATTCTTTCTGAGCAAATTTCAGTTATGAGGTAGATTCTAATTGTTCAGTGAGTAATATTCTCAGGATTTCTAACTCAAGTGATGAGACAGAAAATATTTTCTAGTTATTATGTGTAAAATGTTACTATTTTTCTGATGACCATTCTGATACAACTGCTTTTCATGTCAAATATCTACTGTGCCCAAATGTATTTGATTTAAACCATTCTAAAATAAATATGACAGATGATTCTTTTAATGGCTCACCTTAGGTTTTTTCTGAATTATAAATTTTAATGCAAATGTGAACTTTTATTATTCATAAGTACACTATAGCTGACTTCAGACGCACCAGAGGAGGGCATCAGATCTCATTAAGGGTGGTTGTAAGCCACCATGTGGCTGGGATTTGAACTCATCACCTTCGGAAGAGCAGTCGGTGCTCTTACCCGCTGAGCCATCTCACCAGCCCTAATGTGAACAGGCATTTCCATAGGTATGTTCTCTGATTATTGGGTAGAATGAAGTCTAAGAATGAAGAGGTGAGACCCTGCTTTCCCTTTTGGAGAACGCTGGACCCATGCATTTAGAGCTGAGGGTCAGATGTGGAGAGGATCAGATGACTTATATAGTTTTAAATAATTTATTTTATGTGTATGGTTGTTTTGCCTGCATGTATATATGCAGGGCAAGAGGCTAGGTACCTTGGAAATTTAGAAGTAATTTAAAAATACATATATATTTTTAAAATTTTAAGTACATGTATGTCTGTGCACCACATGAATGCCTGGTACCTGTGGAGGCCATAAAGAGCATCAGATTCCTTGAAATCGGAGTTACACATGGTTTTGAGCTGCCGTGTGGGTTCTGGAAATCAAACCCTGGGTCCTGCAAGAGGTGCCCTTAGCCACTGACTTGTCTCTCTGGCCTCAAGTCTAACCACTTTGAGGGCAAAGCAGTACCTGAGTGTTTTACTGTGGTGTCATAATTGACACTGGCCAACAGGCTTTGTGCAGGGCCAAGGAAACTTCATCCGAGAGGGTCTAGAGGTATGCTGCCTGGTGCCCAGGAACGTCTTCCCTGCTCTGTGCTCTCCAACCTCGTGCACATGTGGGCAGGCATATGCCATTTGACCAGTGCTTACTTCTAGAACAGTTGTTCTCAAGCTGTGGCTTATGACCTCCTTGATGGTCAAATGACCCTTTCACAGGGGTCTTATATCACATATCCTGCATATCAGATATTTACATTACAATTCATAACAAAATTACATTTATGAAGTAGGCACAAAATAATTTTGTGGGAGCGGGTCAGCATAGCATGAGGAACGGTATTAAAGGACCGCATTACTAGGAAAGTTGAGAAAGTTCTAGAAGATAGGACAATTGTTCTCTGAGAGGGTCTTTGGAACTTGTGATGTTGGGGCCCAGGAAACAATACCCAAAATGTGTTTTGACTGAGTACTGTAAACTAGGGAAACCAAGGGCACACATGCTGCCTCGTGCATATAAACCCAGTGCTCTGGAGATTAAGGCAGGGGGACCACCTTGAGTTCAAGGCCAATCTGGGCTAAGGAGTGAGACTATTTCTTAGCCCCAAAAGTAATTAAGAAAATACCTTAAAGGCAAAGTTTCACTGCCCTCCAGTATCCTGTGCCTTTGCCCCTCTCTCCCCTGAAGTCACAGAATCCAGAACTTTTCTTCCCCAGGGCAGGTCCTGGAATATAGCCCCACTTTCTGCTTAGGAGCTGAGCATAAAGAAACTCTGCTCGAGGGTCCTATCCGACTCCCTGAAAGGAAGACCACCACAGAGAATCCAAGAAGCCTGGACAGGCAGACTTGTTGGCCCTGCTACTTCTCAGCACTAGTGTTACCTCACACTCCCGTGCATCTCTGGCAGAGAAATTTCTTTGGACCAGAATGAGATAAGAAACATTTTAGGGCAGCTGAAGGTCTAGGTCTGTGGTGGAGCACTTGTCTCCTAACCTCAGGGCTTGGGTTCAGTCCCCACGCTGTGAGAAAGGTGCCGGAGGTAGAGAAATATGTACTTGAGAAACTGACCCAGGAGGATTCAGACCAAAAAGCAAGCTGGGAGGAAAGGGTTAGTCTGCCTCAGGCTTCCCCGTCACTGTCCATCATCAAAGGAAGTCAGGGCAGGAGCCTGGATGTAGGAGCTCATGCAGAGGCTGTGGAGAGGGCTGCTTACTGGCTTGTTTCCCATGGCTTTCTCAACCTGCTTTCTTATAGAACCCATGACTACCAACCCAAGGGTGGCAGCACCTACAATGGGCTAGGCCCTCCCTCATCAATCAAGAAAGTGTCCTACAAAACAAACAAACAAACAAAAAAGCCGGGCATGGTGGCACACACCTTTAATCCCAGCACTTGGGAGGCAGAGGCAGGTGGATTTCTGAGTTCGAGGCCAGCCTGGTCTACAGAGTGAGTTCTAGGACAGCCAGGGCTACACAGAAAAACCCTGTCTTGAAAAAAAACCAAAAAAAAAAAAAAAAAAAAAAGAAAGACTTTTCAAACTATAAGTAACAGCAACCAGGACAACAGGTAAACAAAGGGTGCTGGAGTCCCAATAACGTTTATGGATTGAGGCTGGAGATGAGGCTCAGTTGGCAGATGCTTGCCTGGTGCACATGAAGTCCTGGGTTCTAATCCCAGCACTGCACAATCTACAGGTTGGCCTCAAACTCGGGGGATTCCTCCTTCCTCAGCCACTTGAATACTTTCAAGCCTCCGCTTGAAGCTTCCGCACTGTCATTTATAGCTCAAAGCTATTAACTTGGAGTCCCAGAAGTGGTGGGGCACACCTGCAATCCCAGCATTCCAGAAATAGAAGGAAGGGGACCAGAAGCTAAACGTTGGTTTAAGCTACATAGTAAGTTTGAGATCTTGTTTAAAAAAACAAACAAGCATATTCATGAACATAATCTAACTCATCATCTCATTACTATTATTATTACAATTATTATTTTAGGCAGGGCCACATTATGTAGCCTTGGCTGGACTCCAATTTAGAGCAACTTGCCCATTTTTGACTTCTAAATGCAGAGATTACAGGCACAAGCCATCTCACTCGGTGTAAAATTTAATTTCATGTGATTTTCATGAGTCCTGAACTCTCCCTTCCCCCAGTTTCAACCATTTAAAAAACAATGAATCCTCCTTTACCTTGAAGATTATATAAAAGCAAGTACTGAACTGTATTTGACCCCTTTGGAAGGTCTCAAACCAATGTGAGAATCAGTCAAAATGTAGACCCTCCCCCTAAGGAAAAAAAAAAGGGAATTTACAGACATGACCCCGACTCCAGGACAGCTGAAGCCTGTGGACCCCAAGTCAAGAGCTTTGGGCTATAAATAATAGTGCTGGAGCTGGAAGTGGAGGCTCAGACCTGTAAACACTCAAGAGGCCGAGGCAGGAGGAATCCCCGGAGTTTGAGACCAACCTCCATTACACTGTAAATTCCAGGCCAGCCTGGACTACAGAGAGAGCCACTGGCTCACAAATCCAAGACAAACAGCAATGAAACAAAACAAATAATGGAGTGGAGAATTTGGGCTTGCTAGTCCCCTGATAACTCTTCTGATGGGCACCTCTCAACACACATGAAACAAGTACTTTGTTTCCAGCAGTATAGTGGATGTTTCCAGCAGGATACAGTGGCAGGTTAGTGGGAGAGGCTGCAGGCTAGGAGGCAGAAGGGGGGTTGCTACAAAAGCCACAGGGCTTCCACAGTCCAGCAGGTTCCCCTCCTGTATTAACAAGATGGCAGAAGACAAGCCAGGGCGCTGTAGGGCTTCAGATTCATGACTGCTGTTTCCAGGTGATCTTCCTTAGGACAGTCGTGCTGAGATTGGGGACATTGCTGTGTGAGGCCCTCTCCTAGTGCTGTCGGCGCCACATAGACCCTTGACCCTCACGGAGCAGGTGACCAGGATCACAGACCTAGGTTAAACTATACCTTCTTCTAACTGCACTTGGGCTCTGAGCTCGTTGTGTGACCATGAGTAAGTTACCTGACCTCTGTGTAGTTTTTTATCCCCCTTTCTACACATGTCGATAATATTACCTATATTTTAAGGGTGGTGTGAGGATTAAAAGAAAGAAAGCGGGGCACTATGCTGGAAACCCAGTGTTTGCCTTGTTAAAAGTAGAAGAGGGGATCTAGGTGAGGTGACACCCAACTTGTTTAATCCTGGCACTTGGGAGACAGTGGCTGGTGAATCTCAGAGTTCGAGGCCAGCCTGGTCTTCAGAGCAAGTTCCAGGACAGCCAGGAAACCCTGTCTCGAAAAGCCAAACAAAGCCAATCCACGCCAAACCAAACCAAAAATTGAGAGGCTTGGCTCTAAGGCACAAGGAAGCAACTGGGTTCTCTTGGCTAGGCGCTCTTACTAGATGTGAACACTAGATGGCAGCAAAGCATGAGGTCTCTACACAGGTCTCTACATCAGATTAGACCGGAAAGTCCAAGCTATGGGCTCTGCACTTTGCTCCTTTGCTCGGATTGAGATAATTATAACTGGAGACTTTCTTAGGCTTAGACTTTCTTTGTCAAAGGTTATGATTCTTTTAATTTTGTTTTATTTTATGCATATGTGTGTTTTGCCTGTGTGTATGTCTATACACTGCATGCATTCACTCTATGGGTGCTGGGAGGACCCAAGTCCTTCAGAGGAGCAGCCTTTGCTCTTAACTGTTGGGACATCTCTCCAGCGAGATCACAATTCTTCCTGAGGCCCTGATCCATGTTCTATCACTCTGAAGAAGCTGTACACCTAAGGTACCAAGAATGTGGCCTGTGTGTCCCTGTCATGCACTAACATTGGAGTTATTACTTTAAAAAAATTCCCAAGGGTAATGTCATGGTTTGAATATGCCTGGCCCAGGGAGTGGCACTATTTGAAGGCGTGACCTTGTTGGAGTAGGTGTGCCACTGTGGGCATGACATGGTGGCTTTAAGACCCTCATCCTAGCTGCCTGGAAGTCAGTCTTCTACTAGTAGCCTTCAGATGAAGATTAGAACTCTCAGCTCCTTCTGCACCATGCCTTCCTGGATGCTGCCATGCTCCCACCTTGATGATAATGGACTGAACCTCAAGCCTGTAAGCCAGCCCAATTAAATATCCTTTATAAGACTTGCCTTGGTCATGGTGTCTGTTCACAGCAGTAAAACCCTAAGACAGTGAAGGGCAAAAAAAAAAAAAAAAAACTTTTTCTATTTAAATTTGTTTACTAAAATATTTATTTAAAAACCAAACTGGGGGAATATATATATTTCAAAGGATATATGATATTATTTATCTACTTTTCTATTGATATTTTCAGTTTTTAAGCCCAACGATAGAGACTGGAGAGATGACTCAGTGGATAAAATGTTGTCTATGCCAGCAGAAGGACTTTAGTTCAGGTCATCAGCACCTCTGTAAAAGCTGACTTGGTGACCAGGACCCATAATCTCAGTACTGGGTGGCAGAGGCAGGAGGATCCCCTGGCTTACTGGCCAGCCAGCTCAGCCAGGATGGTGAGTTTCAGGTTGAGCAACAGACTTTGTCTAAACACCACAACCAATTAAAATGCACAGATGGGTTCCTGCAGAGCCCAGACTCAAGGAATTCATCTACACCACAATTCCTGCACCTAAGCTTCCCTATAAAAGAGAGAACAGAAAGATGTAAGAGCCAGAAGAACAGAAAATTTGCTGTGAGATTGTGTGTCCTAGAAATGTCAGAGTGGCCCTTTTCCCTTTCTGCCACCGCCATGCCATCCAGACTGAGGAAGACCCGGAAACTCCGGGGCCACGTGAGCCACGTCCACGGCGCACCCAGGCGGCCGCGGGAATGCTGGAGGCATGCATCACCACAGGATCAACTTTGACAAATATCACCCAGGTTACTTTGGGACAGTTGGTATGAGGCATTACCACATGAAGAGGAACCAGAGCTTCTGCCCAACAGTCAACCTGAATAAACTGTGGATGTTGGTCAGCGAGCAGACGCGGGTCAATGCAGCAAAAAACAAGCCTGGAGCTGCTCCTATCATTGACGTTGTGCGATCGGCTACTACAAAGTTCTGGGCAAGGGAAAGCTCCCTAAGCAACCTGTCATCGTGAGGGCCAAATTCTTCAGCAGAAGAGCTGAAGAGAAGATTAAGGGTGTTGGAGGTGCCTGTGTTCTGGTGGCTTAAAAGCCACGCCGGAGGTTAATTAAATGCTAACAGTTTCCATGTTGAAAAAGAAAAAGTCAGAGTGGCAACGCAGACGCCCTCAGCAAGACCTGAATAAGGTCCACACCCCTGGGAAGGGGAAAGAAAGGTCTTGCAGCCTTAGCCCTAGACAAAGAAGGAAGGGCAAGTGGAGCATGCTGAGATGGGAGAAATGGTATTTTCAGTTTTTAAGCCCCCAGGGAGGAGACACACACACCCCAGTTGGAGTAGTTAGCCTTGAGATCAACACACGGGTAGCATTCTAGGACCGAGCAGGTTACACGTGTGTGTGTGTGTGTGTGTGTGTGTGTGTGTGTGTGTGTGTGTGTGTAAGAGACAGAGAACAGTTAAGAAAGAGTCTGAAGGGGCTGGTGAGATGGCTCAGCGGGTAAGAGCACCCGACTGCTCTTCCGAAGGTGATAAGTTCAAATCCCAGCATCCACATGGTGGCTCACAACCATCCGTAACGAGATCTGGCGCCCTCTTCTGGAGTGTCTGAAGACAGCTACAGTGTACTTACATATAATAAATAAAATAAATCTTAAAAAAAAAAGAAAGAGTCTGAATTTGAGAGAGCAAGAGGAAGGCGTTGGGGGTTGGAGGGAAGGGGGACATTTATTTAATTACTACTTTAAAATAAAAACATAAAAAATGGTCAAAAGCAATAGAGGAAGATGCCTGATATCAGTCTATGGCCTCTATGGCAAGCACACACATGTGTACAAATCCTCCTACTTAATACACACACACACACACACACACACACACACACACACACACACACAGACCACCTAACTATAAAGCCAAGTGTATGCTTGTTTGTAACCCTGGCACTTGGCAGGAGGGTTGTATGAGTTAAAGGCCACTGGACTACACAGCAACACTGGTCTCAGAAGGAAAAAAAAAGGTTAAAAAATTAGAGACTGGGAAGAAATGGGTCACGGGGCAAAGTGCTTGCTCTGTAAACATGAAGACCAGAGTTCAGATCCCCAGAAACAGTGTAGATAGGAGCAGAAGCGGGGTGGGTGTGGCAGCAGCCTGCCTGTGATCCCAGCATTTGGAAGACAGGGGAGAACCAGAACAAGCTGGCTGGCTGCTTCTTAGTCAGACGGTCACACTTTGGGTTTTTAAGAGAGAGAGCCTGCTCCAGTGAATAAGGTGGAGAGATATTGAAGAAAGTACCTGTACTGGCTAGTTTTGAGTCAACTTGACACAGCTGGAGTTATCACAAAGAAAGGAGCTTCGGTTGGGGAAATGCCTCCAGGAGATGCAGCTGTAAGGCATTTTCTCAATTAGTGATCAAGGGGGAAAGGCCCTTTCTGGGTAGGACCATCCCTGGGCTGGTAGTCTTGGTTCTATAAGAAAGCAGGCTGAGCAAGCCAGGGGAAGCAAGCCAATAAAGAACATCCCTCCATAGCCTCTGCATCAGCTCCTGCTTCCTGACCTGCTTGAGTTCCAGTCCTGACTTCCTTTTAGTGATCAACAGCAGTATGTAAAGTGTAAGCTGAATAAACCCTTTCCTCCCCAACTGCTTCTTGGTTATGATGTTTGTGCAGGAATAGAAACCCTGACTAAGACAGCACCTGATGTCAGCATTGGGCTTCCAAACATTTGTGCAAATGCATGTGTGAGCACCAGAACAATTGTGTGCCCACCCACATGTGAACACACACACACACACACACACACACACACAGAGTTAAAAATCAAATGAAGCCTGGCATGATAGTGCATTCTGGAGGCAGAGGTAGGCAGATCTCTGTGAATTTCAGGTCAGTCAGAGCTACCTAGTGACGGTGGTGGCGCATGCCTTTAATCCCAGCACTTGGGAGGCAGAGGCAGGTGGATTTCTGAGTTTGAGGCCAGCTTGGTCTACAGAGTGAGTTCCAGGACAGCCAGGACTACACAGAGAAACTCTGTCTCCAAAAAAAAAAAAAAAAAAAAATCAAATAAAAAGCGATCTATATAATGTAAACATGTGTGGAGGATATGAGGGCCTTGTGCTCACAGATAAGCACCTAAGCACCACGGAAGTCAGGAATGTTAAACATGCAGGGTTGTCTCCTCAGCAGAGAAGATGTATACCTGTTTTCCACCTAGAAGGCTGAGAATGGATGATAACAGCCTGGTGACCAGGCCACACCTGAATCCCACAGACCATTGTCTTTGTTTATCCCAGACTTTCCCATTAGACCTTTAACTTGAGTATCCTTATGGAAGAGGTCACTTGTATTTTTCAGTAGCCTAGGTAACTTCTGTGCTCTCTGTGGGTTCAGGCCACTCCAACCTCCAGAGACTTCCATGTTTATCTCAGTCATTCTCCCTAGAACCTTATCTCGAGCGTTGCTTGCGAGTCAACCGAACCCATCTTTGTGGAAGAGGCCATATGTACTTTGTCAAGAGCTTCGATGTAAATGTGATGTCTTAAGCTTTGTTGTATACACGGGAGGAAACTTTTTTTTTTTCCCAAAATGTGTGGTGCATAAATATGTCTAAAATTAACTCTAGAAGTTGAACCAGGTGTTGTGTTGAGCTGGAATCCTCCTTGCCTTGTGTGAATCTTTAGTCTGCTAACCCTCTGTGTGCTGTAGATTTGCACCTCAATTTTTTGCTTACATAAACGTGGTTGGGCTGAAGTGATGGCCCAGTGGTTAAGAATCTTCTCTAGGGGCTGGTGAGTTGGCTCAGCGGGTAAGAGCACCCGACTGCTCTTCTGAAGGTGATAAGTTCAAATCCCAGCATCCACATGGTGGCTCACAACCATCCGTAACGAGATCTGGCGCCCTCTTCTGGAGTGTCTGAAGACTCTGAAGACAGCTACAGTGTACTTACATATAATAAATAAAATAAATCTTAAAAAAAAAAAGCATCTCCTCTAACTCCAGCTTCAGGGGATCTGATGCCCTCTTCTGGCCTTCATGGTCACCTGCATGTGTGTGGTATAAACGTAGGAAGGCACACAAACATGCAGCTAAGTAATAAATCTTTTCATACAAACAAGTAAACATGTTTACCATTACTTGTTTTCTGTTTGAATGAGCCATGTTATAACATGAGTCAACAGCAAAAAGGTCAGAAATGTATAGGGTGGAAGGGAAGGCTCCTTCCCTAGCCAGTCCTTTCCCGCTCACTCTAGAGAGGTTTACCATCACAATATGCATGCCCCTTTAGCATAGGTCATGCAGGGCCACCCTGCTCTGTGCTTTCTTTTATTCTTTTAACAATATATTTTTTGTATACCTCCCCCACCCCAACAGTTTACAAAGAGCTTGCTCATTTTATAGCCTTATAGTGTTTCATTGTATGTATCACACTGATGGATATTTAGATTATTTCCTGTACGTTACTTCTATAAACTATACCACAAGAGGCAACTCTAGACACACCTCATATTTGTCACCTACAAGTGACCTCTAAGGTAAATTCCTGGAAATGAGATTATTGATTAAAGAGTATTCGGTTATTACTGAGGTAGATAATGGCAGATTGTCCTACACACACACACACACACACACACACACACACACACATACACACACACACACACAAAACTGTACAAAAACTGTACCAATTCATGCTGCTGTCATCAATGTCTGAATGTGCTCATGTAGTCACTTTAAGACTTCAGTTTTGTCCAAGTGATAGGTGAAAAGCCCCACATTGGTAAAGTTCTGGTGTTCCTTCTTATAGATGAAGCTGAACATCTTTTGCATAGGATTGGAGGCACTTGTGTTTTCTTTCCTGTGAACTATCTGTCCTGTGGTGATTGTTGTTAATTGTATGCAGGCAGGAGGGCCAGAATTTCAAGCTGATCCTAGGGATGTGAAGTCTGAGGCCATCCTGGTCTGCATGAGAGAATGTAAAAAAGGAAAAGAAAACCAAACAAATGAAATCTAGGTTAATTCTTGGAACATCCCTATAAGCTTAAAAATTTTCAAAGTCAAGAGTTAAGGAAATACAATTTAGAAACTACAAGGAAAACTAAAATTAAAAATTTGTTGAAGGTGGTTGCTTTACGAAATGCCTTCAGAGGACAGAAGGGGATGCCAGATCCCCTGGAACTGGAGTTATAGAAATTTGTGGGCTACCATGTGGGTGCTCCCCAGGACCAAACCCAGGTCCTTCGGAAGGACTGTCAGTGATCCCTACTGCTGTGGCAGACTTTTACAGTTTCATAGATGCATACAATGTATGGTGAGTACACCCATCCTCTACTCTCCTCTTTCTTTCCCCTGGGTCCCCTCTGAATCCCCTTCCCTCTTCCTCCTCCTCTTCCTTCTCCTCCTCTTCCTAAAAACCTAGGGTTTCTTTCTTTCTTTCTTTCTTTCTTTCTTTCTTTCTTTCTTTCTTTCTTTCTTTCTTTCCTTCTTTCCTTCTTTCCTTCTTTCCTTCTTTCCTTCTTTCTTTCTTTCTTCTCCTCCTCCTCTTCCTCCTCCTCCTTCTTCTTCTTGTTAATGTTTTCATTATGGCATTTTGGGCTGGGGGTGTGGCCCAGTTGGTAGAATGTTTGCCTAGCATTCACAAAGCCCTTGGTTTGAGCTCTGGCACTGTGTAATCTGGGCATGATGGTGCACCTGTAATCCTACTGCTCTGGGGATGGAGGCAGAAGGACCAGATGTTCACACCGATTCTAGGACTATCAAATTTGAGGCCAGCATAGTCTACAATGAGACATTCTGAGCCGGGCGTGGTGGTGCACACCTTTGATCCCAGCACTTGGGAGGCAAAGGCAGGCAAATTTCTGAGTTTGAGGCCAGCCTGATCTACATAGTGAATTCCATTTCCAGGACAGCCAGGGCTAAACAGAGAAACCCTGTCTTGAAAAACTAAAAAAAAAAAAAAAAAATAGTCTGTTGTGACATTCTGACCTGCACCTATGGTTAAACCAATTAATAACTTGTCCATAGGTTGATTCTAAGAATTAAAAGTTGCTACTGGGGCTCTGCCTCTTGTCCGCTGTGCAGGAACATGACAACAGAGAGATCCCCTCCCCTCCCTTTTACTCTCAGCACCAGCAGCAGCAGCAGCAGCAGCAGCAGCAGCAGCAGCAGCAGCAGCAGCGGAGAGAGCTGCACTCAACTGGGCTCAGGAGCGCAGAGGAGTGGGCCCCTCCCCTCCCCTGGGCAGAGTGGTAGAGCTGAACCTGATGGTGAGCCTGCCCGAGGATGTGAGTGTGGGAGAGCTAGCCCACAACTTGTCTGTATGCCCCCATACGTGAGAGATGCCCTCCCTGACCCTCACCCCTCTACCTATGTGAGGCAGGAGAGCTGGCCCTGGGGTCATGAGAGCAGGAGGGCTGGTCCTGCCCCTCTCCTCGGCAGCACAGGAGAGCTGACCCTGGATGTGAGGGTTGCAGTTGAGCCAGCCACAGGGCATGAACACAGGAGAACCCAACATGCCTCTTGTCTGCTGGGAAGTGGTGTGGATGAGGGGGAGATGCTCTTTTCTCCCTCATCCCTCACCATCTATGGCTGGTGGGAGAGCTGGCTCCAGGGTCATGATGATTGGACTGGCCATGACCCTTACCAGCTGCAGCAGCAGGGTAGAGCCGACCCTGGTTGAAGGGGTTACTGGTGAGCCAGCCCTGAGGGCATGAGAGCAGAAGGGCTGGTGGGCTAAACAGCTCAGATTCTCTCTGGCCCAGATCCAGGGCTTTGAGTTGGTGCACCCCAACATCTACCCCATTGATAAACTTCTGGAGTCCCTAAAGGGGCCAGACCTTCAGATTCAAAACTAGGAAATCTCCATGACAACCAAAGGATATGTGAGAGGCGTCCCAGTAAGACTGCAGTATGGAGAGTGTAGCAGAAAGCAAGAGGTCTTGTACCAGACCGACGAATCATTGCAGTGAACATGTACAACAAGCACAAGGGTATAGTGTGGGGCAAAGTGTGACACTACAGCTTCCAAAACGAGACTTTTTTCCTCTGTGGTAGGGTGAGAAGGTTGCAAGGGCGGGGGCAGGTAGGTGGGATTGAGGTGTATGATGTGAAATTCACAAAGAACCAATAAAAAGCTAAAACGAAACAAACAAAGTTGCTGGTGGTCTGGTTTGTATTGTTGCAATGGAATGTCTTTTCCTTCTTAGTTCCTTTAAATGTTTTCTCCTTAAGGTTCTAATATTTCATAGTGATGCCACTTAGTAGATTCTCTCTCTCTCTCTCTCTCTCTCTCTCGCTCGCTCTTGCTCTCTTCCTCTCTCTCTCTCTCCATCATAAGGTCTCATAGTCCTAGCTGGCCTGGAACACATCCAAATGGGAAGGGGGATTAAGAAGTTGGACTGCAGCCGGGCGTGGTGGCGCACGCCTTTAATCCCAGCACTCAGGAGGCAGAGGCAGGTGGATTTCTGAGTTTGAGGCCAGCCTGGTCTACAAAGTGAGTTCCAGGACAGCCAGGGATATACAGAGAAACCCTGTCTCGACCCCCCCCCCCCTCCAAAAAAAAAAAGAAGTTGGACTGCTTCAATCAATGCAAATATTGGCTACATGCTTCAATTCTTTATTTCTGATAATATAGAAAATATAATAATTTTGCTCTAAAAGGTATTCAACGTAGGCATTAAAGGTGAAAATTGGAAATTGGCTCAGAGGAACTCTTGGTCTGTGGCTATGACCTGGGTTGAAGGAGGAATGTGTGGTTTGAATGATGGGGACCAAGGCTGAGGAGTCAGACAGCTCCCACGAAAGGAAAGGGCTGTGGGGGCCTGGGTCCTTTAGCCTAAAGAACAGGTCTGAAGGAGACAGAGCAGAGGCCCAGCCCTGTTTGCGACAGAGGCCACTGTAAATGGGTGGATACCTTTTCCAGGATGCAGCTGTACTTAACGGGGTCAGGACATGAGGCTGGAGTGAGATGAAGTCACCGTGCAGACTCAGGAGGGCAGAGCAGGGGCGCTGAGTGGGAAAGTCAGGACACACAGCGGATCAAGACTCAGCCAAGGGTGTGGAAGGATCCACCCTAGAGTCACAAGGTCTAGCCCTCATCAGGGAAGGCTGGGAAGGAAAAGCTGCCCTTTCTCACCTTCCCATGCGGATCTCCAAAAGCCTCGGGTGGATCCCACTGCGTGGTTGGCACAGTGGGTGGAAGAGTGACAGGAGTCAAGGACCTGTTAGCAAATACAGGAAGAAGTCCTATCTTCAGCTTTGCAGATATGACTGTGAACTCGGGGAAGAGTTCCTGTCCTCGGGGAGCCTCCCTGTTCTGTTCTCTTCCAGGTACTCAACACCCTGTCCTCTCTTGGGCTCTGCCCAGACCCTTGCCTGACCCCAGAATGCGCAATTCTTGAGCGTTTCCTAGGATATCTCCTCTGCTTGTCTCGGAGTTCCTGACCCTGTGTTAGTGCCTCAGTTCTCTATGGGAGCAACTCAGGGTACCTGTGGTGGGTCCTGAGACCGGGCGAGATGCGTGAGGTGGGCCGAGTCCCAGATAGACAAAGGAGGAAAGAAGAGAGGAGAGGAGGAGAGAAGGGGCAGACTGTCTCAAGGTGGGAGCCTTGGGTCAGGGAAGGGACGCTGCCATTTGTATTATCGCTTTCTCAAGTGTTTGTGTGTGTGTGTGTGTCTGTGTATGTGTGTGTGTGTGTGTGTGTGTGTGTGTGTGTGTGTGTAGAGGGAGAGAAAAAGAGAGAGGAAAAGGGGGAAGGGGAAAAGGAAGGGGGAGAGGCTGTTCCTAACATCAGCCGTGAAGGTACAGTTACCTTCATTTCACAGATGAGGCAACCAGGCCTCCAAGAAGGGAAGTGGTAGGACACAAACGGCCTGTGTTACTCCTCAGGGAGCAGCCATAGGTCGGGGGCCTTGGCCAAGTCCCGTATCACCAGCCTCTGCCCTAAGCAGAAGGCCAATGCCTGGGTCATGATCCCTCCCTGCGGCCCCTCTGCTGGTCAGGGAGTCTGGGCAGGTCCTGACAGGTGGTTTCCCACCCAGCGCCCTTTATACTCACATAGAGGTTCCACCCCACTTCCCCCCACCTCACTTGTGCTCTTCTGGTCCTTCCTGCCAGAACAGCTCTTCTTTCAAGCTTGACTCTAGGTTTTCCTTTCTCTCCAGACCCCTCACAGGATAGAGCCAACTCTTAAGCACTGGGCCTCCCCTTTCCCCCAGTCAGTACCCTGCAAGTGCCATGCCTTGCTTGCAAAGTGAGGCGGCATACACACAAGTCCAGGAAGCCCCCGTCCTCCCAGCCACCCAGCCTCTGCCTCCTTCCTCTCCTCCTCCTGCCCCTCCCGTGGTGGGCTCAAGGCCTTGCCCCAGTGTGGTAAGGTTGTTACAAACGCCCCTGGCCCTCCTCCTGAGGAAGCAGGAAGAGCTCTGGTACAGCTTGCTCCACACCCAAATCCTGTATGATTTGGTATAGAAGAACAGAGGGCAGGGGCTGAGCAGGTGGGCCTAGTAAGCCATGTCACCAGGCCACCTTTGGGAAGAGGAGGTTTCCTATGTCTGGCCACCCAGGCCAAGGACCAGCTGTGGAGGAACCACCTGACCTGACTGATAGTCTAGGAGAGGCGTCAACCCTGGACCCATTGCCAAGAAGTCTACGCTGCAGACTTTATTTGGTCCTGCCTAAGAACTTGCTCTGGGCAGGGTCAGGGTGGGGTAGGTACAAAGGTGAGTAAGGTGTACCTTCTCCCCAAGAGAGCTCACATGGAGACATTTACAGAATTACAGAGGTAGCTAATACTCACTGACCCCTTAGTGCAGGGCAAGGCACTGACCTAAGACTTTCAAAGGTGTTGAAAACGAAGCAAACATGCTATCCATTTGGCTTCCGAGGATGCGACACAGAGAAATCAAGGCATCTGCCTGAGGTCACACAGTAAGTAAACTCAAAGCATGGATCTACACTTCCGTAGTTCTTCACTTAGCCATCATCCTATACACGGACCCCAGTGTCATCCGGCATGGCCAGCACATACACCAGCTTCATCCCTACCCTGCGTATGTGTCAGGAGGTCATTAGGTTCTGCCAACTCATTAGACACCAAGTGTACTTTGGCATAGGCCGGTTGTGACAACCCTTTGCTGTCTGCCTCTGGGGCCTCTGTTCCTGTGGGTTTCTGTTGACATCCTACAGAAACTTCCAGCTCCTCTGACTCTCCCATTGGAGCCCCTTAAATCATCTTGCACAAAGCAAAAGCTCAGTTGTGCTTGCAGTTCGGGAGGCTTGTGGGATGCATTCCTTCCTCCATGTCTCCGAAACATGAGTCAAGGGGTCCCCAGTCTCTGTCATGGGAGTCCCCAAGAGTTTAACAACTCCATATGTACAGAACCATCCTACAGATCACAATGTAAGTGATGTGGGGTGGAGTCAGGGCATGGGAACTTTTGACCATGTGAAGTAATCCTGTTTTAGAGATGTTGGGCAAAGCAAGGTGGTGCACAGCTTTGATCCTAGCACTTGAGGGGAAGATGGGTCTCCGAGTTCAAGACCAAGCTGGTCTACATAGCAAGTTCCAGACCAGCCAAGGTTACACAGTAAGACCATGTCTTAAATAAGTAAATAAATTAATAGGCAGGCAGTGGTGGCACATACCTTTGATCCCAGCACTTGGGATGCAAAGGCAAGTTGATTTCTGAGTTCAAGACCAGTCTGGTCTACGGAGCGAGTTCTAGGATAGTCAAGTCTATGCAGAGAAATCCTGTCTTAAAATAACAACAAAACCCAAAATAGGATGTTGGAAGTCTCAGCTGAAGGCAGACTTTGGGAGAAGCAGGAAAAGCTGCTTGTGCTGTGGAGATGGGCAGGCACGAGCCACATCACAGCTTGACCCCTCATGTGTGAGTTTGGGCAAATTAACTTCCAAAGGTCTCAGTTACCTTAACTGTAAAATGGGAGAATAATCCACCTCGAAGTAGAGCACTCCAAGTAAAGGCCCAAGAAGGTACATGTTAGAAGATGTGTAATGTGTGGTAGTTGTTAAAATCATTACACATTTGTGTACCCAATGGTTAATTGTTAAAAAAAGATTTGCTGTGTTATTTTAAAGATTTATTTATTTATTTTTCTGTACTTGAGTACACTATAGCTGTACAGATGGTTGTGAGCTATTATGTAGTTGCTAGGAATTGAACTCAGGACCTCTACTCACTCTGGACCTGCTTGCTCTGACCCAATGACTTACTTACTATTATGTGTAAGTACACTGTAGCTGTCTTCAGACAAACCAGAAGAGGGCATCAGATCTCATTACAGGTGGTTGTGATCCACCATGTGGTTGCTGGGATTTGAACTCAGGACCTTCAGAAGAGCAGTCGGTGCTCTTAACCGCTGAGCCATCTCACCAGCTCCGATTTGTTGTATTTTTAATCATGTGTAATTGTATATGTCTGTGTTGGTATGTACACACGTGAGTGCAGATGCCCTCAGAGGCTAGAAGAGGACACCAGTCCTCCAGAGCTGAAATGTCAGGGCTTGTGAGCTGTCCAACGTGGGTGCTAGGGACCGAATGCTAACCCCCTGAAAGAACATTACAGCCTTACTTACTTGCTGAGCCAGTTTTCTAGCCCCCTCTGGATTTTTTTTTTTTTAAAAGATGGGCTCTGGAAAGGATGGACCATCCAGAGACTGCCCCACCAGTGGGTCCATCCCATAATCAGCCACCAAACACAGACACTATTGCATATGCCAGCAAGATTTTGCTGAAAGGACCCTGATATAGCTGTCTCCTGTGAGGCTATGCCAGTGCCTGGCAAATACAGAAGTGGATGCTCACAGTCATCTATAGGATGGAACACAGGGCCCCCCAATGGAGGAGCTAGAGAAAGTACCCAAGGAGCTGAAGGGGTCTGCAACCCTATAGGTGGAACAACAATATGAACTAACCAGTAACCCCACCCCCCGCCCTCCCAGAGCTCGTGTCTCTAGATGCATATGTAGCAGAAGATGGCCTAGTCGGCCATCATTAGGAAGAGAGGCCCCTTGGTCTAGCAAACTTTATATGATCCAGCACAGGGGAACGCCAGGGCCGAGAAGTGGGAGTGAGTGGGTAGGGGAGCAGGGCAGGGGAAGGGTATAGGGGACTTTTGGGATAGCATTTGAAATGTAAATGAAGAAAATACCTAATAAAAAATTTTTTAAAAATTGGGCTCTGGGCTGGAGAGATGGTTTAGAGGTCAAGAGCACCGACTGCTCTTCCAGAGATCCTGAGTTCAATCCCCAGCAACCACATGGTGGCTCACAACCATCTGTAACGAAATCTAGTGCCCTCTTCTGGTGTGCAGGCAAACATGCAGGAGACTACTGTATACATAATGAATAAATAAATCTTTTTTTTTTTTAAAGGATGGGCTCTTGCCTAGAGTCTCCTGGATGCACATGCACCAATTACATGGTGCATGTCACCCTGCCAGGTTACAGAATTTCTAGTATCTTTTCTTGGGGGTGTGATAACTAATGTTCATTGTCATTTTGGCAGCACAGAATCATCTAGGACACGCACTGAGAAAAGAGTTTCTAGACTGGGTTAATTGAGGGGGAAGACCCACTCTACCTGTGAGTGGTACCATTCCATGGGGGTGTGGTTCTGGACTGAGTAAAAAGGCGAAAGAGAGCTGAGGCAGCACCCATCTCTCTCTGCTTCCTGGCTGGGGATCCAATGTGATCAGCTGCCTCATGCCCCTGCGGCCTGCCGCCCTGCTGCCACAATGGACCATACCCTTGTACTGTGAACCAACCGAACTTCCTTCCTTCCTTGGCTTTTGTCATATGTTCTGTTGTAGAAAAGACCTACAGGGGGCGATAGAGGGCAGCTGTGGTTTCTTCCTGTGCCATTACCAACGTGCTCAACCAAACATGCCTTTAGGTTTGGGATAGCATGCAATCTGTGGAGTTCAAAATGGATAAGACATGGTTTTGCTCTTGTTGAAAGTGGGCATTAATCATAGTTACGGCATGGTCAGGGAAACGACAAGAAAGAATTGAACTGAGGCAGCAGGGTTCAGAGTAGAGTGGCTTTAAGAGGGCAGACTCCAGGAATGCAGGAGCATAATGAAATCCGTGTTTTGTGTCAGCAAGGCTAGGATGGTTTGTCACACGGCAACAGAACTAAAAATGGGGGAGGAGGTATCTGGAGCTGGTTGGAGGATGAGGGACCTCCCTTCTGTGGTGACCACCAGGGGTGGGGGGCTGTCCCACTGACTTCAGAAGCCATCAGACGGTGGCTACTTCTCTCTAGCATGCTATTCTGAGGAGAACCCAGAACCTGCACAAACCTGAAAGGTCACACACAAGTGAAGGTCTGGGATCTTTCCTGAGCCTGTTCAAGAGGCAGAGGCAATGACGGAGTTGGGCAGAGCTCAGTGGCATTTTCCGGGTCCTGGTGTTGAAAAGGCTGAGGGGCAGAGTGCTCCTTGAGCACTTTTCACAAGTTACCCTTCGCCAGTGCTACTCAGGACTTCACCGGAAGCTACCAGAGGGGCTGTTCCCACTTTCTGGTGACCACACATGGATGGGTAGAGCAGGACTTTGGACTACACCCATGACTCAGAATCTAACATCCTTAGCTCTAGGGAGGATCCCTAAGGGTGACTGTGTTACTTTTCTTGTTGCTGTGAGAAAGTACCTAAGGGGTGGGGGAGGCTTATCTTGGCTCACAGTTAGAGGGTATAGTCCTTCATGGCAGCAGGAGCATGAGGCAGCTGGCTACATTGTGCCCAACCTCAGGAAGGAGAGAGAGAGAGAGAGAGAGAGAGAGAGAGAGAGAGAGAGAGGTTCTCTGTTCACAGAGAGCCCTCTAATCTGCACAAATCTGAAAGGTCACACTCAAAGGTCTGAGATCTTACCCGAGGCTGGCCCAGATACTGCAGCAATGGTCAGAGAAGAACGGACCTTAGTAGCCAGTTTCTCCTCACTGATTTTTTTTTTTTTTTGTCCTGGACCATTGCTGTGCACATCTAGGGCGGGTCTCCCCAAAGCTCTGGAAATACAATCTAGAAAATCCTATAGGCATACCCAGAGGTTTATCTCCTGAATGACTGACTGTAAATCCAGCCATATTGACAGTGTTAGCTGTCACAGTGACTTAGGGCTGGAGGCTCTAGGTGGCCGTCCTTAAAATGCCTCTGGTCTTGAACGTAGACCATTGAACTTCAGTTTTGTTTCCAGCCACCAACGCCACCATTGATATTTGCTCCTCTGCTAATTTCTGGCAAAAGGAAGGGAGAATCAGCTCCCAAGTCCTTCATTAAGACAGGCTTAATGGTGATACACGGACTACACTCAAGAATGGTGCCAGGGTTGGTGTGGTGATAGGGCAAATGCGGGCAATCTTCAAGCTGGGCCGGGGATGAGTGGGGCACATGAGAGCTTCCTACCCTTGTGTGAGAATGGAGGGGAGGTCCTCATAGAATCTGTGGAGTCAGGGAGCCAGGAGTTGGGGTAATGGGACTCCCTCTGGGTGTGCGTGGGTGGGGACGAAGGGCAGAGAAATACTGTTTTCTGGGCAGTCGTGCTGGGCTGTGAATCACGTCGATCATTAGCTTACTCAAGTTGATTCGCTCCAGGTGGCACGGCATGTGAGAGACAGGGCGGGAAGGGACGAGGGAACCTGCTGGTCTCTGAGCATCCAAGCCCTCACCTCGGGGCGGTCCCGTGGGGGTTCCAGCAGGGGGCGCCCCGAGCTCCGGGCCGAGTGTCCGGGCGCGCCTCCAGCCGGCGCCTGGGACGGGGCTGGCCGCTCCGCCCCCTCGGCTCCTCTGCGGCTCTGCGGGCGGACGCCGGGCGCAGGGAGCAGAGCAGAGCCGAGCGCCGCGCACCCCGCCGCGCCCCGGAGCACGTCCAGCCCTCCGCACATGCAGCGCAGCCTCTCGCCGTGAGTAGCGCCCGGGTCCCGGGATTCGACGGCAGCAGGGGCTGGGGTGTCCGGGCATTGCCTGTCTAGGATATGGCCGTTCTGTGTTTTGTGCGCTGGGACGGCAGCCGGAGGCCAGTTTGCAGGCTGCTTCCTCGGGGTGCCTCCTAAGCTTGACACTCTACTCTGGTCCCAGAGACGGTGTCGGGGGAGATGGACAGAGGCCTGACATCTGGGCAAGAGAATGAAAACAACCATGCATCAAGTTTGGCTCCTCCAAAAGCGGACCAGTCCCTGGTAGGAGAGAAACAAGCCAAGCCTCTGTGGGCTCACACCTCCTCCTCCCCAACTCGGCCCAGGAGGTTGCTTCCTGCGAAATGAACCTCCAGTGTAGTCTAACAGCTTCGGGCAGGTGGAGGGACACTCTCTGGTTGTTCTGACACTAGTTCCCAACTAACTGTCTTGGCATCCTAGGGGAATTTTGTTGACTAAAAGCGGCTGGTATCTTGACTGCTTCAGAGTTGAGTTCAAAGCCCTCTCTGTTTTCTCTCCACCTGCCTGCTGTTAAGTTTTTGGCACCTAAAGTCATGGTATTGATAGACCGGTAGTTGTTTACGGAGGCTTGTGTGAAGTGTCAGGAATGAGTGGGTATCTGCTGCCCTGGGACAACAAACTACCTGCTGGCGGGAATAAACCAGCCAACCCTGACCGCTTCTCTCGAGCCTTCCATTCTGTTAGACGTGGGGGTAAACAATCCGGCTGCTCAAAGAAGCCGAACCTTTTATCAAAAGACTGAGTTTTTCTCATGTCAACTCAGGTAGGTGGCTGACCTTCTGAGCCCCAACTTTCTTATCAGGGATCGTCCAAAGGGGTTCTGTGATGCTAGAGTCCCCTCCCTTCTGCTGGCAGTTTCCCCAGACCTGAGTCTGAGGACCTGAGTCGTGTGTGTGTGTGTGTGTGTGTGTGTGTGTGTGTGTTCCAAACCACTGCCTACCCCTGCCATAGCCTGGTTTCTTGTACTGGAGTTGGGTGAGAAGCTCAGAGAGTTAACACTGCAAAGTGAGTGTTGACCAGTAGAGGAAACTCCTAGAGTGTACCTTGGCATTAAGGCGGTGGGTAGGAAGGGGAATTCCCAGGCCCCTAACCCCCCATTGGGAGAAATGTGGACGTCCAGATGCATGTCATCTTTGCAAGGTAGCCTGTCTCTGGTCAAAAGACATAGTCATGTGCCTTGTTTCTGCTATGTGGTTTTCAGCTTCTCCGTGGTTATAATTCTACCTTATTGCTGCACTTGACTCTGAGAATTTATCAATTTAAATGAGAATTGATCTTGTGGAGGTGTGATGGAAGGGTGATGAGCTGCCACAAGTATTTGATTTCATATGGAGTATCTGAGCTGTAGCCATGAGAAAGAAGGCGGGGCCCTAACTGGAAATCACCATCTTATATTACATTATAGTACCTGCTTATGTTAGCTATTCCCTAGGGGACAGAGGTGAGGATGTTACACCCTTTGCCTTAGTAAGGCTCCAAAAGCATTTCACATATGTCATCTTACTTATAAAAAAAGATCTTTGTTAGGGTGCTGGAGAAATGACCCAGTGGTTCAGACCACTGGCTGCTCTTCCAGAGGACCCTGGTTCAGTGTTCAGCACCAACACGGTGGCTCATGATCATCTGTTAACTTCAGTTCAGAGGATCTGATGCCCTCTTCTGGCCTCTTTGGGCACTGCAGACATGTGGTTTTTGGCATCTGAAGTCATGGTATTGATGTAGGCAAAACAACCTTACACATACAGAGAAATAACTCTACAAAAACAGTCTAAAAAATAAAGTAGATATTAGTTTACTCCATGCCTCTCACCCCAAGATCTCATATATCCAAGGCTGATCTTGCACTCATTATGTAGCTGAGGATGACTTTGGACGTCTGGTTCCTCTGCCTCTACCTCTGGAGTGCTGAGATTATAGCTATGAGCCACCATGCCTGGTTTATGGAGCGCTGAGGATCGAAGCCAAGGCTGCTCTGTGTCTGCTAGGCAAGCACTCTATAGACTGAGCTGTATCCCCAACACTTTTAATTTTTCCAATTCGTTTTCTTCTTGGAGATAGGGTCTTACCCTATAGACCACACTGGCCTGAAACTCAAGGCACATCTTGAGTGCTGGGATTACAAATGTGTGCCAACCATCCCCAGTGCATATAGGCATACCCAGAGGTTTATCTCCTGAATGACTGACTGTAAATCCAGCCATATTGACAGTGTTAGCTGTCACAGTGACTTAGGGCTGGAGGCTCTAGGTGGCCGTCCTTAAAATGCCTCTGGTCTTGAACGTAGACCATTGAACTTCAGTTTTGTTTCCAGCCACCAATTTGCCAAATGCACTAGGGATGGAAACTAGGGATTTCTATAAAAGTAACTGATAACTGAGATATCTCCTCCACCCTGTGGATAAGACTTCTCCAAATTGAACCAAACAGCGTAAGATCTTTTTTGGGGGACCTGGTTTCTTTTGTTCTTCGTGTTTCATGCTCCACTCTATTGTATAGTGACTCCCTTGTTCTATTGATGGGTATTTGGTTGGTTTCAATTTTTAGTAGTAGTTTAGTTGATGCTACATGGACCATTCTGGAAAACAGCTGCATGTGTTTCTCACAGTATGTTCACAGAGATGGTTCCACAGTATTCAGAGTGATGTTTCGAGGTGTGCACTGCCTGGCAGTGTCTCGGTGTTCTGGTTGCTCTACACACTCACCCGCAGTACAGTGACTGGGGCTGTTTTCCATGGATGTTAGGTTTGAAGCCCAGAAAAACTATCTTGTGCTCAGCTAAGGGCAATGTGGTCATAAGTAACAGAATTGGGATTTGAATCCAAGCCCGAGCCACTGCTTCTCTCTCTTTTTTTCAAAATTTATTTTTATTTTCTGTGTGTGAGAGTTTTGCCTGCATGTATGTCTGCCACATTTGTGCCCGGTGCTTGTGGAGGCCAGAAGAGGGTGCCAGTTCCCCTGAAATCACAATTTCAGATGGTTGTGAGCCATCGTGTGGATGCTGGGAATGGAAGCCAGGTCCTCTGCAAGAGCAGTCAGCATCCTTAGCCACAGAGCCTTCTCTCCAGTCTCTTTGTCTTTCTTTTTGAGACAAGCACAGATGGTGAACCAGAATGAGAAAATTCTAACCTAATCCTAATAAGAGAATGTTTCTAGAATTTGAAGAGGGGAAGAACAGGGTCGTGGAGCTTCACAGAGAAAGTGGCACTGGGGCTCCTAGACCTTAAGAGCATGGGTCAGCTGTCCACTGGGCTTCCCATGGAAAGAGCCCTCCCAGAGGTGAGACATGGCAGGACGAACCAGGTGGACAGGAATGGTCCGCTGTGACTGTAGTGTATGATATGTGGAATAGGGACTCGGTGACTGTAATGTATGATATGTAGAATGGGGAGTTGATCTGTGACCGAGTCCTTGTGCCCTCCACGCCACCCCTGGCCATGTTTGGGGGAACTGGGGGCTTCTCTGAATCCAGCTCAGCTCCGATTGGCAAATGGAGCTAGCCTCTCACCAAAGGGAAGCTCATAGCTTTCCTGGGACTATGCTTCGTGTTCCTGCCAACACAATTTGGGGTGGGGGAGGGTTCTTCTTTCATCTATCTGTGGAGATTGGTGTCCTTCCTTGAGAGCCGATGAATGGTTTGTTTGGAATGAGTGTCAGTTTCAGGAGGCTTGCGGGGGATATTGAAAGTGAAGACAGTGATCCTGGTTTCAGCTTCTGATCCTGGTTGAGTCAACCTTGCTAAGGGAATGCCTAAACCTGTTCCTGAGAAGGGAACGTGAATGTCTCCATGGCCATGGGAAGCAGAGACACAGTGGCCTGGGCTATGACAGTAAAAGCATCTTCCTCCTTACGTGTACGGTACCTTATATCCCCCCTGCCCCCGTCCCAGTGGCTCCCATGCTGGTGTGTGAAGTAGATGCTAGGCATTATAGGGGTGTCTCTGTTTACAGACTAGGATGAGAAAGAGTGCCAGCCTGCTGTGGGTTACAGGGATCATCCACATCAACCTAGTCCTGTGTCTAGGCTTGCTCACTTTAGTATCTGGGCACACTCAGGCCCTCCCTGAGTATACAGTGGGCATGAAGAAGGAGGATACATGAAGGGTCATGGGTGCCCACAGGCAGGTGACCCTGAAAGTGACATCCGGGAGCCGGGCCAGCTCTATCTAAGGGTCTCAAGGATCTGTGTGCTTTGGCAGAAGGATTGGAGGAGGGGACAGTTTGGTAATGGGGCTCTGGTTTGTGAGAAGGAGAAATGTATACATCCATGGACATCTGCAAGAGCCCCAGTCTCTTGACGTTGGTGAGACCTATCCTATGGGACGGTCCCTCTAAACTTAGAGAGGAGAGTTTTTCAGGGTCTCGGACTGAGCGTGGTTGGCATTTGATTGGCAGGCAGAAGAAAGGCTGCCCATGCTAGCCAAAATAGGCTAAGGAGACCTTTGCTAAGGACCCTTGAGTGACCCATCCATCGGCAACTGGTTCTATCTCTGTAATGGGGCCCTGCCCGCTCGGTGCTGTCCTTTGGGAAGGAGATCACAGGGGGGGAGTTACAAGCACCACAGTGAGGGTTCCCTGTGGCACAAACTGCCCCGTGTCTTTTGCTGAGTTGCCCCGCACAGGCAGAGATAGCCGTGTTCCACAGATGAAGAAACAGGGTTCCTTTGCCAAGGGATGAGGTCACCAGGCTAGATGTGGGTAGTGCTGGAACCAGCACCCGAGGCTCCTGTCTCCTGGTGCTGTTTTAATCTGTCACACCATCCCCACCCATGTTCCCTAGGAGGTGACGAGTGAACATTTACCAATCCGTTCAGACTCGCCGTCGGGTGGCACTGCCCCCAAGGTAGCTGAGGTCATGATAATCCCTTGTCTTTCCTCAGCACCTAATCACTCACGGAACAGTTTGATGGATTTGAAGTTGATTTCTACGGCATTGGCCCCATTTTACAGATGGGAAAGCACAGTGTCTGGGAACTTAAATGGTTTACCCAAAAAAACTGGGCCTTCCGTGCTGGGCAAATAGTCTACCCCTGAGCTGTATCAGCATATTTTGGCTGTAGGAATATTATTTTCTGTGTAGAGGTGTTTTGCTTGCATGGGTGTCTGCATATCACAGGTGTACAGTACTAGGTGAGGTCAGCAGAGGGCATCGGATCCCCTGGAACAGGAGTTATATGTGACTGTGGCCCACTATGTATGTGCTGGGAATGGAACCTGAGTCCTCTGGAAGAGCAGCAAATGCTCATAACCACTGAGCCTTCTCTCCAGCCCAGCTCTTGATTTTTTGAGACAGGGTTTCACTGTTTTGTCCAGACTGGCCTTGAATCCTTGATTCTCCCCCCCTCCCGGCCTCTCAGTTATGGGGTCATAGATTCCCGGCTGCAGACACCTCTTGTCCGAGTAAAGCTGAATTTAGTAAGAACAAGTAGCTGAAGTTCCCGTGGTTCGGTTTCTCTGTGAACTGCTTCGGAGAGATCTGAACAAGCAGGAAGGGCTCTTTTTCTGTTTCATTCAGAAATAAGAGACAGGTGTGGTGGTACATGCTTGTGATGTCAGCACTGGAGGTGCTGAGGCAGGAGAATTACTACAAATTTGGGGCCAGCTAATGAATTGTAGATCAACAGGCTCATAGCAAGATCCCGTGTCAAAAAATAAAATAGGGGGCTGGCGAGATGGCTCAGCGGTTAAGAGTGCTGACTGCTCTTCCAAAGGTCCTGAGTTGAAATCCCAGCAACCACATGGTGGCTCAAAACCATCCGTAACGAGATCTGATACCCTCTTCTGGTGTGTCTGAAGACAGCTACAGTGTACTTACATATAATAAATAAATAAATCTTAAAAAATAAAATTAAGAGGAATCAAATAATAGATTTGGAGAGATGGCTCAGCAATTAAGAGCTCTCACCCTTCCAGCAGACCTGAGTTGAGTTCTCAGAACACATATGAAGTGGCTCACAACTGCCCGTAACTCCAGCTCATGGGCATCTGATATTCTTTCCTGGCCTGCACTTGTGTGCTCACACCCATAAACCAAAACATACATATAAATATTAATAAAATAAAATCAGGAGAGGAATAAAACCTATATGTCTTAAAGTTACTATTGTTGTGATAAAACACCATGACCAAAGAAACTTGGGGAGGAAAGGGTTTAGTCGGCTTACACTTCCACATCTGTTCATCACTGAAGGAAGTTAAGACGAGAACTCAAACAGGGCAGGATCCTGAAGACAGCAGCTGATGCAGAGGCCGTGGAGGGGAGCTACTTATTGGCTTGCTCAGCCTGCTTTCTTGTAGAACACAGGATCACCAGCCCAGGGATGCCACCACGTGCAATGAATGGGCTGGACCATCAATCACGAACTAGAAAAATGCCTTAAAGCCAGATCTTATGGAGGCATTTTCTCAATTGAGGTTCCCTCTTTTCAGATGTCTTGAGCTTGTGTGAAGTTGAAAACTAGCCAGGATGTTATACATCAGTGGTTCTCAACCTTCCCAATGCCACCACCTTTAATACAGTTCCTCATGTTATGGTGACTTCCAACCATACAATTATTTCATTGTTCCTTTATAACTGTAATTTTTGCTACTGTTATGAGTCATAATGTAAATGTGTGGTATGCAGGATATCTGATATGTGACACCCCCCCCCAAAGGGATCAGGGCCCACAGGTGAGAACCCCTGGTACGCGGCATCAGCACAGGTGAGAAGCTCACACGGACCCGTTCCTAAGGAATCAAGCTGTGGGCAACTTAAACCGTTTTACGCTTTGCGGTTGGTTGCCTTCCAAACTCAGACTCTTAGGCTCGTGCTCGGCCATCCTGAGCTTCGGTTTCTTTCCATTTCAGGATTGTATGATCCAGGCCTAGATGAGGAGCCCAAATATGGAGACGTTCAAACAGCAGAAGGTGGAGGACTTTTATGACATCGGAGAGGAGCTGGGCAGGTAAGAGGTTTCGTGAGAGGAGGAGGGGTAGGCATGGACAGACACACTCTTCTCTGGGCTGGTTGCTGTTGTAAAGCTGGGCTTGTCACAGGGCCATTGGGAGGCTTGCAAAACAGGCCTGAGGTTTATTCATCCTCATGGGTGATTCTGCAGATCATGTGTCTCATGACAGCAGAGGTGTGCAGCTTGAACCTGTGTTTTCTATATACTCTAGCTGCCCACTCAGGGGAGTCTTCGTGTATCCATCACCCTCCCACACCCCAAAGCCCCTCTCCAGGCTGGCTGGACATCTGACCCTTCGTCGGTTTTGTTCTCGGTGTCCTGTTGGGATTCCCCATGGTTTCCCAGGATTTTCTTTTTAAAGCTGGAGTCTGAATAGGGCGTGAAGTAATCCTCCCGAAAAGGGATTTGTATTGAGTAACAGCCACACCGGGATCTGAGTTGTGTTTGCTCAGCCAAGAGTAGGGCTTGTCATTTCATAGTCACTACTTTGTACAGGGAGAGACTGGATTTTCTGAAGCTTCCCTCTGGACTTCCATTTCTGAGAATGGTTGATCTTTAGATGGTATTTTAGCCATTACAAAACACCAATCCTGAAGTTCTGGTCAAAACCATCTGCTCTTCCGGGTGGGAGACGATAGGGTAGGGCTTAAGGGGGTTTCTCAAAGTTTCTGAGGGCAGCAAGCGACAAAGCCAAGGTTCTGACCTGTCCGGTCGGCCCCTGCATGCCTGTCCTGCATTCTCGTGTGAGCAAGGTTTTTGCACGCTCACGTATGTTTCTCAGGGCAACTCCATCTCAGCCCTTCACACTCAGAATAGAGCAAAACTACGGGCTCTTTAGGGTGCCTATCGGACTGGACAGGTAAAACAGGAAGCTTTTCACCTTCTTTAGAACTGTTGGATTAGCACTAATTCTTATATCCCTTGTTTTAAAGGCAAACAGAGTAGGGCCAGAGAGCCTTATTCCAAGATGAGTGGCAACAGGGACAGGGGTTAGGGAGTAACCCACCTAGCAGGCCTCTTGGGTGGGGAGGGAATATCTGCAGACGTCAAGGCTCCTTAGCCTTCTGTTGCTAATCTTTGGCTAGAAAAGGGGTATGAGAAGGATAGAGGGTGGAGGCTTTGGGGTGCTCTTCTGGAGCCTGCCTCTGAATGAAAAATCAGGGTGTCTTTGTTGCAGGCCCTTCTGCCCCTCCCCCCTCCAGCACAGGCCTCTCTCCTGTCAGGGGACTGCCCTGGGGTGTCTGAGTTGGTGTTCTTGCCTTTGCCTGTGTTCTGTGCTACGGGTACAATGATGCGCAAGGGTCTATGCACATGTCCCTCCTGGAACTCCAGCCTGATAGAGCCTTGCTTGACAACAAGGCCAGAGTGGGGCTGGACTGATGTCTGAGGGGCAGAGAAACTGAGGAGTTGGCTGGTCAAGGGCCCTGGAGAAGGATCCAGAATTCCTGGGGAATTCTTGTGTCATTTTCTCTTTGCCTTGCTTCTCCACCACTTTGGACATGAGCCGTTAGACCTGGGAGACAATCGGAGTTTGCAGGCCCTCCCTTGCTGCAGGTGCTGGGTCTCTCCATCCCCAAAGGTTGGGGGAGTCGACAGACACTGGGACCTGTGGAGTGGTCAAACATGCTAGGACTTGGCTAGAGGTCTGTCAGCTAGAAGGCCATTAAGAATCCTTCCAGGGGCTGGTGAGATGGCTCAGCGGGTAAGAGCACCCGACTACTCTTCCGAAGGTGATAAGTTCAAATCCCAGCAACCACATGGTGGCTCACAACCATCCGTAACGAGATCTGGCGCCCTCTTCTGGAGTGTCTGAAGACAGCTACAGTGTACTCACATATAATAAATAAAATAAATCTTTGAAAGAAAAAAAAAAGAATCCTTCCTTTTAGGATCCTTATTTGACAGATGTAGCTGAGGTTCAACTAGAGGAGGGTCCTGCAGGGAGCTATAGAATGGACTGGAATTAGAGCTACTTTGAGGATACCACACAGTTTTTGGTAGGGTAGGAGGTGCTGGGGGGGGGGGGCAACGCAGGATTCTGATGTGTGTGCTGTGTGATTGAGTGCTCTAGCCACTGAGTGAAGCTCTTAGCCTACAACCAAATCAACGTGCAAAAATCCATCCGTTTCACTTTACATATTGAGGACCTACTGTGTGCCAGGCATGACTGAAAGCAGTGCTAAGTAAAACATGTGTCCCGTCTTCTTGTAGTCTGTGCTTTATTGATGCAGAGAGGCACAAAATAAGATTTACAGAGGCTGAGTCATGGTCAGGTCACATATGAAAGAAGAGCACAGGGTGCTTTGAAGGAGAAGAACGGGAGATGTATTTAAAATGGGCTGGTGAGAGAGACTGCTCCGAGCTCTGGCCTCTGTGCCGAGCATGGATACTTGGCTGTACGCACTCCCTCTCCGGCCTGCTCTTGATGCTGGAGCTTGTCTGCTGTTTCTAGAGTGTTTAGAGAGATGCTAGTTTGACCTTCTTAACTCCCAGTGGGAAAGAACAGGGAAAATGGACTGGAACCAGGCTCATGAAGAGACTCCCGTTTAACCCATTGTCTGATATGAAGCTCAGACTGGTGGCTTATCCAAGGTCACAAAGTACGTGAGGGTAGGGGCTGGTGATCAAGTTTGGGGTCCCAGCCTTGAAGGAACATAAAGACCCACAGATACAAAACCATTTTCCTTTATTTGAATGCTTCTGGGGAGTGGGAGAGAATGTAAGGTAGGGGAGTTGGTTCCTTCCCCCCTTTTCTGTTTGGCTTTGAGAGGTATTTGGGGTCAAAGCTAGCAACATAATAAGATTCCGAGTCACAAAACAAGCAGCCGGGTGTATGACGTGCACCCTTAATCTCCATGCTGGGGAAGTAGCAGAAGGGGGACCTCTGTGTGTTAGAAATCAACTGTCAGTTACTTGGAAAGACCCTATCTCAAAAACAAACAAACAAACAGACAAACAAACAGACAGACAGACAGACAAACAAACAGAAACAAAACAAAACAGCACACAACAACAGCAACAAAACCATGTTAAATCATCAGCTAGTTTTATTGTTGTGTCTTTCCTCTAACTGCCCAAGGGTGTTTCTCACTCTTGTACACACCCCTCCTCCTTTGTGTCTACTTGTGCGTGGAGTGGAGTTCACATTCCTCAAAGAACTAAGGAGGCCCAGACAGCAGAGAGGGGCAGGCGGCTCAGGGAGAGGCTAGGCACGAGATTAGGCCTGTCTCGAATTTGTTTGTGCTGGGCTCTTTGATGTCAGGTAATATCTAGTTTCCTATCTCAGGCGTCAGACCACACTGAAACGAAGGCCAGACATCCACCTGACTTCTGTGACTTGTTTCTGCCCTTGCTGTCCTCCTCTACTCCTAAAAATTATACTTTCAGAGGGCTGGAGAGATGGCTCAGGGACCAAGAGCGCTGGCTGCTCTTCTGAAAGGCATGAGTTCAATTCTCAGTACCACAAGGCAGCTCACTACTGTCTGTAGTGTCAGTTTCAGGGAATCTGATATCTTCTTCTGGCCTCCATGGCACTAGGCATGGGTATGATGCACAGACATACATGCATGTAAAACACCCACACATATGGAAAAAATTATATTTTATTGAGATACAAATTAGTTGCTATCTCCCCTATAGCTTACTATGATTCCCCCCATTCCATTCCATACTCTTCCTAAAGAATTAATCAGCTTTTATTCTAGACCCCCCCACATCTATTATATTAAACCATATTACACACTAAAGTGTTTTCCCATTGGGCTGGAGGTCCTCCAACCGGTACCCGGCCTTCTGGGTACTTTAGCCTTTAACCCGTGGATCTCCAGGCCCCCTCTGGTGTTCATCCCTGTCCTTCTACACTTGGTAGGTCCTCAGCACCTACTGGCACCTATAATTAAACACAGAGCTATCTGGAAGCTGCTTGAAGTTAAATGTGAAGTAGTCGGCCTCCATCACGCCCTACTCTCATAAGCCCTGGAATCCAGATAGAGCAGAAAACAGAACCGAGGAGCACCTCCCTCCACAGAGCACTCACCACCAACTCTTCGTTATAAAATGATTTACTTATTTGTTTATTTGTGTGTGTGTGAGAGAGAGATGTGGGTATGTGTACATGCAAGCAGATGGCATGGAGACCAGAAGCATCAGATCCCCTAGAGCTGGAGTTACAAGAGTCTGTGAGCCAGTCAGAACCGGGGACTGAACTCAGGTCTTCTGTAACAGCAGTACACAATTTCAACCTGAAGCCCTCTCTCCAGTCCTACTGCATTTCAGTCCTTTAGTTATTTAATTACATTTTTTTTCTGGGTATGTCTGTGTATGCATACATATGAGGACAACCTGTGGGGGTTGATTCTCTTCTTCATCACGTGGGGCCTGGAGATTGAACTCAGGTCGTCAGGCGAGGGAGCAGACAGCTTTCTCCACTGAGCCATCTTGGTGGCCCTGTATTTAATTCTCACACCACCATGTGATGCAGAGACTATTCCAGTCCTGCAGATGAAGAAGCTCGGCGCCTGAAGACTTGAGTAACTACCTCAAGGAACAGACCTGTGAAGTCAAGAGACACAACAAACCTTAGAGGAAGTCCAGGCTGAAAACCAGGGACTTTCTCTAGGCTCCCCAGTCCCTTGCCCTGATCTGGGACTTTTTTTTTTTNCCCCCCCCTGATCTGGGACTTTTGTGCTGGTATTTATTTCCTGTCTCTGAGAATGTGAAGTGACTGGTTCATGTCAAGGCTCAATACAAGGGGACTCAGTGTACCCATTTGACAGTTGAGGCAAACAAGAGAAATGAAGACATATATTTATTGTCACGCTGTCTGACGAGGACAACCAGGACTCAGTTCTAGGCCTGTCACTTTGGGAAGGTCATGGTCTTTTTTAGATTCATTTATTTTACCTTTGGTGTATGAGTGTACACATGAGTTCATGGGCTCAGTGCAGACATGCTTGGTGTTGGCCTCAAGGAAGCCTTCTAGGCTGTAGCTGTGCCCTAGACTATAAGCCAGCGGCTTCTATAAGGTGTGTGTGTGTGTGAGTGTGTGTGTGTGTAGATGTATATTCCCATCTGTGCTTTAGGCTACATCTCAGGTACCTATTGTCTATTGGACATTGTCACAGCACAGGAGAGTTAGGGGTCACTCCTTGTCCTGCTGAAGGCTCAACTTGGGCCCAGGAATACTCTGAAAAGCAAGTGAAATGAACATATGGACTAGATCATGTGCTAACAGAGGGACCCCGAAAACATGTACCAGGAGTTCAGATGAGGAAGCTACCACTTTGGGAGGGGCACCTTCTCATGATTGAGTCCCAGAGCTTGTGGTATGGGATCCTTAAAGTGAGGATTGTGTCAGGACTCAGGAGTGGTGGGCCTGGGCTTGGGTGAAAGAGCAGGAAAGGGTAAAAACACCGCAGCTGCGTGCAGAGAGCCCTGGATGACAGACGTCCTGGGTGGGGGGCTGGCGCGGGTGGTGGTGGTGTTCATCACCCATTGTAAGGAGAACAAAGCACAAAGCCACTCAAACAAAGTGGCTGCTTCAGTCAGTGGGAAACTCAGCATCCATGCAAATTGTTCTGCTGGATGGGCGGTCCCGCGGAGCCCAGTCGCACTAGGAGACTTGAGGGCTCAGAGGCTTTCCTGAGGGCTCACTGAAGTCACCAGCTCCCCAGGATTTGTGGATGTCCTTTATTTGCTATTCATTCGTTTCTTGTCAGCATGTTGATGTGTGTGTGTGTGTGTGTGTGTGTGTGTGTGTATGTGTGTGTGTTCACTCACTTAAAAATATATATATACTTTTCTATGTACCCAGAGTTCATATATTTGATTTTCAAATGTAATAGAAAAAAATTGTAAGACTAGTGGAGCTCCTGTGAACTTTCACCTAGGTATCACCCACATTTAAAAGACACTTGTTTATTTATTTATTTACTTGTTTATTTATTTATTTACTTGTTTATTTATTTGTTTACTTGTTTATTTATTTATTTATTTATTTATGTTTTTCTTTTTTAAAGACTTATTTATTTTATGTATATGAGTACACCATTGCTCTCTTCAGACACACCAGAAGAGGGCATCAGATCCCATTACAGGTGGCTATGAGCCACCATGTAGTTACTGGGAATTGAACTCGGGACCTCTGGAAGAGCAGTCGGAGCTCTTCACCACTGAGCCCTCTCTCCAGCTCTCTTGTTTGTTTGTTTATTTAGGGGTGTGTGTGTGTGTGTGTGTGCCTGTGGAGAAAATACTAAGCAGTGAGTCTCCAGCAAGTGTGCATTCCTTGTGGTTTTGCCAACACTCATTCTTCGGTATTGGGGTGTGTGTGTGTGTGTGTGTGTGTGTGTGTGTGTGTGTGTGTGAAGGTATGTTAAGATTTTTCCATTGGGAATTTCAAGCAGTAAAAATCTTGTTTACTTTCCCCTTAACCTTAGCCTTTATTTTCCTCCTTTCTTTACTTTTCCCACTGCAGTATTTCTGTCTCGTTTTGTTACATTTCATGGGTAATTCGACATTCTGACCACAGAAAGGAAGCTGGGGCACATATAATCTGCTCTGTTTCACATATGATGAAAGCAAGGCACTCCACTGACCCAGGCCAGCAGGGACGAGGGGCAGATCTTGGCATAGATGAGTGGGTGCTCCCTCTTCCAGTTGTAGAGAGGACCAGGATGCTAGTTCCAGGGTTCTGCTTGGAAACATGCAGAGTGCTGTTGGGAGAGTAGGTGCTTGAGACTGGAGAGCTTTTGAAAGGAATCAGGCATGAGCTCTCATTCTCCTCGTTGCTAGGGAAACCAGAGTTGGTGCTCTGAGCCTCCCCATCAACTCATCTGGAGTAAAGCACTCAGGAGTCTTAGGCAGTGCAGGTGGGAGGTACTGCCTGGCTCTGCCATCCAGGGCCTCCTACAAAGGGACAGCCACAGCCACAGCCTCTTTACACTGCCCAGTCCCAAAGTAGACTTTCGAACCTAAGAACTTTATTCCCCATTGTCTAGTCCAGAGGACAGAAAACTTACAGTCCCACATGAAAAATCTGAGTTGACCTTTGTGTGAGACAGGCCCTGGAGCTTATTAGGTGGCCTGGCTAGTTTTGTGTGTCAACGTGACACAAGCTAGAGTCATCAGAGAAGAAGGAGCCTTGGTTGAGGGAGTGCCTTTCTGAGATCCAGCTGAAAGGAATTTTCTCATAGTCAGCTATAATAGCAAGTTCAAGGCTAGCCTGGTATCATTGTGTGGAGGCCCGGCCCATTACAGGTGGTGCCATCCCTGGGCTGGTGGTCTTGGGTTCTCTAAGAAAGCAGGCTGAGCAAGCCATGTACAGCAAGCCAGTAAGCAGCATCCCTCTATGGTCTCTGTATCAGCTCCTGACTCCAGGATTCTTCCCTGCTTGAGTTTCTGCCCTGACTTCCTCTGGTGATGAGTACTTATGTGGAAGTTTAAGCCGAATTAACCCTTTCCTCCCCGACTTGCTTTTTGGTCATGGTGTTGCACCACAGCAATAGAAACCCTAAGACATCAAGATAGGTTGTTTTGTTTTGTTCTTGTTTTTTTTTTTTTTTTAATTAAAAAAATGTGTGTGTGTGTGTGCGCGCGCGCGTGCGCGCGCGCGTGCATGTGACAAAGTCTTTTACTGTCTCTTTTGATCTGGGGGTCAAAGGTATGGGCCACTATGCCCAGCTAGGGTAGGTTTTACAAGTGAACTTTTCCAGTGTATTTGATCGTAGGGAACTCCAGCCTAGAACTCTAAGCAAGCAAAATGGTGTATGTATTCCCATATCCATCTGAGGACCAGTATTAAAAAAAAAAAATCCTCAAATACTTAGTATATGCTGAATTACAACACTTAAAAACTTGCAGAAAAATGTGCCTTTTCCCATGTCATATAATACCCAGATAATCATGTGGATTTTGCTTTTTGGTCCCCAGTTCCTCAAATATTTACCATTTGGCCCTTTGCTGAGAAAAATGTGCCTCCTGTTCCTCTTCAGGAGAGCTGACTGTTGACACAGTCGAACTCCTTAAGGTGGACACCCAAGGAGGAGAAGGAACTAGGGTACAAACAGGTCTCCGCGAAAGGGGAAGAAGCATAAGTGAGCAGAGGCCCCCAGGTCCCCTGCTCTGTTGTCCCCTCACCGCCCATGTAGGGGCCCCAGGCACTCAGGGATCACAGATCAGGTGAATCCTGCCATTTTCAGAGAGGGGCTGAGGTAGGAAGAAGGGAAGGAGACCGGGGTACCAGGGACTGTCCTCTCTGGACCCCCCCCCCCAGCTCTGCACTAGGCACAGGCCTAATGGTCTGCCTTAATCCTTGCAGCCATTTGGGGTGCTATGAATTCTTCCTTTTGTATAGATGAGGAAGCAGAGGCTTAGAGAATTTAACCAAGCAGCCGGCATGAGTCAGAGCTGGGATTTGCTGATGACGCCTGACCCTGGTCCAGTGCTCTCTTTAAGGCACCAAGTTGCCTAGGGTTCTCTTTCTGCCTGTGACCCCTAGGTCCCTCCAGAGAGCAGAGAGGAGGATTCATCAGTGCCTTTGGCAGTTTGCTGGACATCTGCTGAGAGTCTTCTTGTCCATTGGCTTCCCATCATCCCTCTATGGCAACATCTAACCTGAGGCTCTGGTACCCTAGTCTTTAGTCCTGAGCTGCTGGACTGGTACCCTAGTCTTCAGTCCTGAGCTGCTGGACTGTAGTAGGCTGGGCACAGGGCCTGGAGTATGGCAAAGTGACCTTCTGTTTTTAGGTCATTTATACTTAGCACTTCAGGGTGAAACTACAAGCAGAGAGGAGACCATGGTTGGCATGGTTCTTTCTGGGTAGTGTGGCATTCTTACCAGTCTGTGCTGTGGAGGTGCCTGGGCCGAGAGGGGGCAAGAGCAACTGAGACCCACTCAGTAGGACAGCCCAGAGACATACCCCAAAGGGCCCATCCTAGCAGCACAAGTCTTGAGCTCTGGAGTCACCAAGTCCACACATGATCCTGGTCCAGTCATTGTGAAATGTTTGACGTGAACATCTTGGCTCTCTCATAGGCTGTGTTTATTTGTTCTGAAATGGCCACTGACTTACAGGGCTGTCAAAACCCCACACATACAGTATGAGTCCTCTGTGTTTTACTTTTTTTTTAAAAAAATTTTTTGTAATCTCTGTCCTTAAAGATCCAACGTCCAAATAAAGATGAACATTCCTTGCCTGGTAGCACACACCTTTAATCCCAGCACTTGGGAGGCAGAGGCAGGCGGCCTCTTGGCAGAGGCCAACTTGGTCTACTCAATGAGTTTCAAGCCAGCCAGGGCCATACAGTGAGTCCCTGCCTCATAAATAGTGGTGACAGCAGCAGTGTTGGTGGTGGCAATGGTGGCCAAAGTGATGTGTGTGTATGTGTGTATGTGGGGGCCGTCTGGAGAAGTAGCTTAGAAGTTGAGTTCTTGTGGCTTGCAGAGAACCCGGGTTTGGTTCCCAGTGCCCAGACAGTGGCTTATAACTGTCTTTAACTCCAGTTCCAGGGGATCAGACACCTTCTTCCACATGTATCAGACATGCACATGGTATACACATATGCATACAGGCATTTATACATACACATAAAATGTGTGTGTGTGTGTGTGTGTGTGTGTGTGTGTGTGTGTGTGTGTGTATATATATATATATATATATATATATATATATATATATATATTTCCTTTAAAGAGTATAATTTTCAGGGCACCAGGAAATCCGGTTGCCTGACCTAGCCCTCCCAAGGCCTCCAGGGAGTGCTTTTTCCTCTGCAGCCAGGCTTTCAGAACTGGGGGAATACCTACTTGTAGACAAGGCTACTCTTTCTCTGTGACCTAACACAGCAGGGACCAAGGGCCCAGTCTGTATCTGCCCTTCATCTCTGAGAGGACTGCAGGGCCAACTGAGTTTCATGCCATAATCAGAATTGCTGAGAGAAAAGTCTGCATAGAGAAGATGGTGGCTTCCAGTGGGGTGACAGACATCTCTGATCACATGACTTGTGCTATGCTGCTGTTGACATTTCTTGTACTTATCCGCCCAGAGAGATGGTCCATCCTTCCTCAGTTGGGCAGTTGGACTCTGTTGTTATAACCTCTCCTTGGGTGCATCTTTTCCTTTGTTTTTTGTTTCTGGTTTGTCTTTTATTTTTGAGTCAGGGTTTCACAGTATAGTCTAGACTGGCCTTAAATTCATGATTCTCCTGCTTCTGTTTCCCACATACTGAGATTACAGGCATATGCCACCACACCCAGTGACTTCTTTTGTAGATTCAAAAGTATGTTGAAATTTTTCTCCAAAACAAAGCCAGTTCTGAGGCTGGGAAGATAGCTGTCAGTAAAGTGCTTATCAAGCAAGGTGGATGGCCCCTGAGGAGCATGACTCAGTATTAGTGTCTGGTCTGGAAGCACACACACTCATGCACGTATGCACTCACACACACACACACACACACACACACACACACACACACACACACACTCACACACATCTTTACCACCACTACCACTACCACCACCACTACCGTCACCATGACAACAGTAGCAAGCCTAACAGAACAGACAGTAGAAAGCCATTGTGCCCATCTTACAGATAAGAAAGCAAAGGTATAAAGGTCCAGTCTCTGCCCTGGAGAACAGAGAAGACAGATGAGTGGAGATAAGGCAACAGCTCAGATCTGAGCAGCACTCCTGAAACAGTTCCTGAGAGAACGATGTTTAAAAGCCCATCTTGAGCTGGCTCAGCAAGTAAGAGCACTTCCTGTTCTTACAGTGAACAGACCTGAGATCGGTTCCTAGTACTCACCTGGTGGCCAACAACTATCTGTAACTCCAGTTTTAGGATCTGATGACCTCTTTTGGCTGCCAAAGTCACTATACAGGTGGCACACACACACACACACACACATAGGGAAAATGCTCATTCACATAAGATAAAAATAAATACATCTTTAAAAGCCATCTTAAAGCAGGATACCTACAGTAGTTGTTGAGTTTGGAGTCATGACTGACATCTTGTGTGAACCCTGATTGGTTTCTCCTGGAGTCCGTGCATGATCCTATAAGACTTCCTGCTGGTTAGGAAGGTCTCCAGGCTGTAGGTTAGAGGCACTAGGTCTACCACCCTCTTCCACAGTTCCCAGTGTCCTTCTCTTCTCTCCTGGAATTTTATATGCTAGGCTATATCTGTGGGGCAGCTAAACTACTATCTTTAGCATGTGGCTAAGAATTGGTCCTTTAAGGTTAAGAGTCAAACTTGGGTGTGCATTACTGCTGGTGGCCTGTGTGAGTCTGGGCAAGTTGCTTTGATTCTCAGACCCTTGTTTTTCATCATTTGCGAATGAGAAAGGCGTATATGTACTGTGTACTTTATCAGGTCAAGATTTGAACCCAGCCCTCTCCGGAGGACTGAATGAGGTTATGGTTGAAACGTGAAGCATGATGACTGTCATCTGTGGTCACACATCTGAACCACAGATTTCAAACAAACATGCATGCAAGAGTTTAGATTTAGAAGTCTGGGGACAGTGCTTGCTTCTGTGTAGAATATACAATTGTACAAAGTCAGTTCTTCAGATGGTCCTTGAGACACACAGTAGGCTCTCTGGGAGATTGGTTTATTAAAGAAGTTAAATAAAACTCCTTCATTAAAGAAGTTTCTTTGTCATCTGTCTTGGCTATGTTAATTTACTTACAGTGGATGCCTCTGGACTCTGTTCTTTCCCACTGTGTGTGTGTGTGTGTGTGTTTATGTGCATGTACACATGAGTGTATGTATGTATATGTATGTATTCATGTGTATATGTGTGTGCATGCATGTGTACATGTGTATGTATGTAAATATGTGTGTATGTGTATATGTGTGTGAATGAGCATGTGCATAGAACTGTGCACGTGTGTGTATATGTGCATGCGTATGCATGCATACACAGTGGAGGTCAGAGGACAACCTTTAACGTTCTTACCCTTCACTTCTTTGGAGAGGTGATGGTGTTTGCCGCTGTGCCTGTGTGCCATAGTCTAACCGGTGGGTACACGAGCCTCTGGATACCCTCCTGTTTCTACCCCCTATCAAGCTATAGGCATGCTAGAGTTGGAGACTTGTCCTGCTGTGTGGGTTCTGGTGATATGGGCATGCTCGGGTTGGAGACATGTCCTGCTGTGTGGCTTCTGGTGATCTGAGCTCAGGTCTCACCTTGGCTGGCAAGTGCTTTTACGTAGTGAGCCATTTCCCTGGTCTGACCTAATGCTTTGAGAGAAATGGCCATTGACTGGAGGAAGAGCGTTGACCGTCTAATTGTCCACAACGCAGGGCTGCTCCTCTCTTGTCTCTTTAGATTGCCTAATGCCCAGCACCATCAAGACTTGCTGACCCATGTTGATTTTGACTAGCGGGTTGCTAGTTATCCTTGTAAAAACTGCCTTACATGTCTCTAATGTGTTTACTTCCTTCAGTTGCCACCTCAGTTTGCCCTTTGCAGAGCAGGGGTCTCAGCCATGTCTTCCTGCACAGCATCTGAAAGAGTGTTGGGAGAAAGTGGCTTCTACACCAATGGAGATGACTCAGCTAGCCCACCCTCTCACCCACTCACTAATAGTTCTCAGCTAGCCCACCCTCTCACCTACTCACCAATAGTTCTCAGCTAGCCCACCCTCTCACCCACTCACTAATAGTTCTCAGCTAGCCCACCCTCTCACCCACTCACCAATAGTTCTCAGCTAGCCCACCCTCTCACCCACTCACCAATAGTTCTCAGCTAGCCCACCCTCTCACCCACTTACCAATAGTTCTCAGCTAGCCCACCCTCTCACCCACTCACTAGCTAATAGTTCTCACTGCAGCGACTCTGTCCAGGCCTTTTAGCGAATCGTTCTTTTTCTGCCAGTCCTCTGCTCTTACCCCTCCTCTTGTCTTCTTCCTAACGTCTCTCAGCCCTCATACTTCATAAATACTTTCTTTCCCTCTGAGAGCACCACATGGCTTCTTCTTCCCAGCCCCATCCATTTCAGAGCCCCCTAGAGTTTGTTTCATAGATCCCTGTCTTAAGCAACATGTTTTCTAGGGTGCAGGCTGCGTTCCAAGTTAGACTGTGAACCCTTTGAAGATGGGGCCAAGTGTTAGACCTAGCGTCCTTGGTACTTCTAGTTGGTAGCTGGATCTATTTACATTAGGTGTTCCATACACACAGGCCAGCACAGTCGCAGGCTGTGTCCAGCCTTTGCTGAACTCCTGAGGGCTATGAATCTGTTTGTACCATAGAGAAGGTAGAGATGCATCCTGGGTGGCATTTCACCAAGGCCTTGTTCCATGGTCTTTATTGTTTTCTTATCCAGGTAAGACAGAGCCAAGGGGCAAGCATGTGGAACTGTTTGACATTCTCTGGCTATTTAGAATATTTACGTGTGCACTTTGTAGTGTCCCAGGTTCATCCTGCATTGCAACATCTTTTTGCACTGGTGTGGACCTGGTGACCCTTGTCCTGACTTGTTTCTTTAACCCTAAGTGGAGTCAGGTTCTTTGGACCCAGCTAGATACCCCTTCTCCCAGGAAGGTATGGTTCTGGGTGGGTGGGGGCCTCCTTTTGTAGGCAGGACCTGCTCCCATCTGAGCAGGAAGAAGAGGAAGAATCATGTTGCTATGGAAACTCCAGATCAGGGTTGGGGCTATCTTGGGGCTTTCCAAGGATTAGAGGAGTAGAAAGACTCAGCTGTGCTCTCTGGACCATTAGCCATAGACTTGGAATGAAGAACTTGGTTCAGATACCAACCAATATGTTCTGTGTCCTTGATATGGTACTCTCCCTTTGGGTCCTATGTCATTTTGGTGACAGAAGCAGGATATGAGCACAAGTCTCCTCACTCAAGGTTCCTTAGTGTCTCCACTTCTTCATAGAATTTTTTTTTTTGCATATTTGATGTCACAAAAAAAGTCACCTTTCCTTTTAACTTGTTCCTTTTGCTTCCCAAGGTGCCCTTGAGTAAAGTACCTTATTCCAGAGCCCTGTTGTTGGAGGACTTCCCCAAACCATGACCCTCCTGCTTTTTCTTTCTGTCAGTATTTTCCTTTAGGTCTTAGACTTTAGATTGTCCAATGGATATATTTCTTGACAGTCTCCCAGAAGAGATGAGCAGACTGGTGTTGCCCTGGGCAGGCTTCTTTGCATCATTGGTACATAATACAAATATGAGTGAGGGGTTGGCTAGATGTCACTTTGGATAAGTACCATTGAGCCTGAAGACTTATGTTCAGGCTGGGAGATGGCTCGGCGGTTAAGAGCACTGACTACTCTTCTGGAGGTCCTGAGTTCAAATCCCAGCAACCACATGGTGGCTCACAACCAACCATAATGAGAAACAAATAAAGAACCAATGGTCTGGAGCAAACAGTGCTGGAGCGAGTAGGGCAGGTGCAAGAGGGAGAAAGGGAGGGGGGTGGGGAACACCACAGTCAGCTTCCTCTGTCAGGATTTAAAGGAAAAAAAAGAACAATGAAACCATGCTGTCTGTCTTGGGAAAACAAAACAAAACAAAACAAAACAAAACAAAACAAAACCTGAAGCCTGAGATCAATCCTTAGGACCCATGTGATGGAAGGAGAACCAAGGCCTGAAAGTTAGTTATCCTCTGACTTCAACATGTATGCTGTGACACGTGTAAGACCATACACAATAAATAAATGACAAACATTAAAAAAAAGAAAAAAAAAAACCTAAAAGATTATTATTTAATGTCAGCTGGAGAACTGGGGGTGTCATGGTATCGCTTAACCATTATTTCAAGAGACTGGGCCACTCTGGGAAGCCCCTTGTGGGAAATGGATCCTCTCAGACACTTGGCCTAAGTTTTAGCTCCAGACAGTTGTATTCTGTTGTCTTCTCAGCTATCCCTCCATGTGGATGGACTCCATGAGACAAGACAACAGAGTGTTAACATAGGAGCAGAAGAGGCCTGGCTTTGGTTCTGGACCGCAGGCCCCTCCCCTGACCCCTATCTTACTATGCTGACCAGAGTGACCTTGAACTCACACCAGTCCACCTGCCCCTACCTCTTGAGTACACCATCAGATTCGGTTAGTCCCTCTATCTTTGAAGCGCTCTCTAGCACGCCTGTCCTATCATGCGTATGTGAAGCATCCTTGCTGGCCAGGAGCCACCTGCTCAGAGAGACTAGATCCATTCCCCCGATGCTGTGGCCTGTGGAACAGTAAAGCCTGTGGGTGCCACCGAGACTGCTGGGCTGCTGTGATTAGACAAGGTGACTTGGCACTGTGTCTGTGACCAGTGCCTGTTTTAGCAACGTGGTAAATATTGACTCTGTGGTGTGAACGTGGGCAGGAGAGATGGCTGCATTAACTCATTTAGAGGGGAGAAGTTCACCCACCACTGATAACACGAGATGGAGTTATGTAATTGGAAGTTTCCCCTCCCCAACAAATATGTTGTTTAGGAGTGGAGAGAATGGAAAAGAATAAGAGAGCCTTCCATGCACAGTCAGCGGCCGGCTGGATCTCTGATTCATTTGTTAGTTTTAAAATGAATGTCACACAGAGAAAAGATATACAGGCATAGAGAAAAAAAATCATATGCTTTTCCCGTTTGCTTTTTAAAAATTATTCATTTTAAAAATAAATTTTAAATTAATTATTTAAAAACTTATTTATTTGCACACATATACTTGCCACAGTGCATGTGGAGGTCAAAGGACAGCTTACAGGAGTCAGCTCTCTCCTTCCACCATGTACATCCTTGGGATAGAACTCACATCCTCAGGTCAGGCTTGCCCAAAGCACTTTTACCCATCAGCACCTCTGCTGGCAGAGCTGTTCACCAGTCATTTTCCAGGCTTTTATGCTGTCTACAATGATCACAGCATTTGCCACTTTTATTTATTTTTTACTTTTTGAGACAGGGTATCTTGGAACTCACTCTGTAGACCAGGTTGGCCTCGAACTCAGTGAGATCTGCTTGCCTCTGCCTCCTGAGTGTTTTTTGGATTAAAGGTGTGGTTTATGTAACAAACTACATACATTACATAAACATTACACTACATAAACATACATTACATAAATGCCTGGTTTATGTAATAGCTTTTTTTTTTTTTTTTTTTAAATTTATATGGGTACACTGTAGCTGTCTTCAGACACACCAGAAGAGGGCATCTGATCCCATTACAGATGGTTGTGAGCCATCATGTGTTTGCTGGGAATTGAACTCAGGACCTCTGGAAGAGCAGTCAGTGCTCTTAACTGCTGAGCCATATCTCCATCCCATAATATCTTTTTGTTGTTGTTGTTTTTTTGTTTGTTTGTTTTTGTTTTTTGTTTTTTCAAGACAGGGTTTCTCTGTATAGCCCTGGCTGTCCTGGAACTCACTTTGTAGACCAGGCTGGCCTTGAACTCAGAAATCCTCCTGCCTCTGCCTCCTGAGTGCTGGGATTAAAGGTGTGCGCCACCACATCCGGCTTCCATAATATCTTTTATAATTGGAAATGAAGTTGTATTTTTCTTCCAAAGAGTCTGAAGGATCTTTCAGAATCACCCAGGTATCTTTGCATCTTGCACTGTGGGACCACAGCTGTCAAAAACAAATTTTGTGTAACAGAACCCAATTTCAGTGTGTTTACCTGCCCATCTGTAACCATAAAAGTGGAATGTGGTGGGAAGAAGAATTCCAGTCTTGTCAGATTTCAGGATTGCTTTTTATGTCAATAGTCATTCAGTTGCTTTGAGTACTTTCTGGTTGCCAGGCCTGTCCTCCATCAGGGTGCAGGGCTGGGGATCAGGTCCGGTAAGCAGTCGTTACTTGTGAGCTAGAGTGGGAGGAGCCAGAGATGAAGGAGGGCCCAGGCTGTGGAAACCGGAGAACTGGGGTGAGGGTTAGGCTGGGAGTAGCATTAGGATAATTACTACTGATTGTGTGCTAGTTTTGTTCCAGGGGCCCCCTGGGCTGTTACTAATCCCACAGGAAATTGGTAGGATAGGCTCCAGCTACCTTCTAGGGAAGAGGGTACTTGGGCCAGGGCAGTCAGTTCTCTAAGGCCTTAGAGCCAGTCAGCAGACTACATAGCCTTTGTCCCTTCTCTCAAGCCAGGCTGCCTCTCACATGGTTCTCAGTTTTGCACTAGAGAATATACCAAATGAGTATGTACAGTCCCTATCTGGGTTGAGTTCCTCCTGCAGAGGGAGAGGCAGTCCCAACTGTAAGACATGGGTGGGCTAAAGATATGTGGCAGCTAAACCCAGGTCTGGGTGTGTCAACCCTCAGCGGTGGGTGGGACAACCCTAGATGGACAGTTGGCTTAGACTGTGGGGCTTTAAGAACCATGGGACAAATGGCCTCTTTTGGCTAACATTTGCTGAATGTTTGTATTGGGGAAGGACCTTTGTCTGGGACTAGGGGCCTGGAGTGTAGAGGGTCCTGTATCAAAGCTCTGGGGTGAGGAGGATTTGGTTTGTCAGCCTTCCTTGTACCTGGTTGACTAAACCACCGAAGGGGTCTTACGCTTTTTAGTTGTATCAGTAGAGTTTGTATCTGAGCCTGAGGAAGGCATTGACTCTGGTTCCACTGGACCTGTCTCAGAGGAGGGGACTGACCCTGAGAAATCTCCTGTCTGCACACTGTAAGTGGAAAGTGCTTATCCCCAGATAAGGGCCTGTCTTCCCAGAGTGCCTCGGAGTCTGCTCTTATCACGTAAAGTCAGTTTCCACTTAGTTCATTTTCTTAGGAGGAAGGATTTGTGCTTTGGGGGGAGGGGTGGCATGTTTGTTGTTTGTTTTAACTTAAGTGGCAGAGTTGATTAGCACCCACGAGCACTCATAAAGATGGCCTATTCCACGGTCAGGCTATTCTGAGCTGTGGCTGGAATACTTTTGGTTTTCTGGCAAAGCCACATAGAAGTTTGTAATTTGATGTTGGGAAGGTTTTAAAGTTGCAAAAGGAGAAAGGAGCTGTGTTGCTTGCATTCTCTCTGAGGCTGCAGAACTGGGTTTTTACCTGGCAGTGGTGGTTGGTAGGAGGAGCCTGCCTTTGGATAGAGCCATAGCACTGATAGAGTTTGTGCACAAGCACGGTCTCAGTCAGATCTTTCTTCTGCATTTCCAGAAGGGCTCAGAGAGGCGAAGGTCACAGTCACACACCTATGGAAGAGCAGTATCACAGTCCTGGCAGGCTTTCTGTCTTGATTAGAAGTAAAGCGGGAAGCTTTGCGTTCATTTTAAGGTGTTGGCTTGCTCAGGTAGTGGGATGTGAGTCCTCTGCACACAGGGAGGGGTGATAACTGAGCCAGGCTCAGCAGGACTGACAGTTTGGGGCCAGGGTGGTGCTTTACCCTCCAAGACCTTTATGTGCCGCCTGCTGCTGCTGCTGCTGTTTGTTGTTGTTGTTGCTGCTGCTGTTGTTTGTTGTTGTTTTTGCTGCTGTTTGTTGTTGTTTTTGCTGCTGTTTGTTGTTGTTGCTGCTGCTGTTTGTTGTTGTTGTTGCTGCTGCTGTTTGTTGTTGTTGCTGCTGCTGCTGTTTGTTGTTGTTTTTGCTGCTGTTTGTTGTTGTTGTTGCTGCTGCTGCTGCTGTTTGTTGTTGTTGCTGCTGCTGCTGTTGCTGCTGCTGCTGTTTCTGCTTGGTTTTCACTTGCTCCATGAAGCGGTGAGGTGGAGAGAGAAGTACTAGGTCCATTTTACAGAGGAGGAAGATAGTGTCTCCGAGTGACTCATTATGTACGTGTTATTCACAAAACAAATATGTATTGGACACCCGTTGAAGGCACTGGAGACTGAGGTCACAGCTAGTGACTGGGGCAGAAGGGACTTGAAGGCAAACAAGAGTGAACACATTAGGTACACATGCTGGTTCAGAGTGAACACAGTAGGTACACATGCTGGTTCTTTTTTTTTTTTTTTTTTTTGTCAATTATGACCCAGCTTAGAGCCACCTGGGAAGAGGGAGCCTGATTTGAGGTATTGCTAGATCACATTGGCCTGTGGCCATGTCTGCAAGAGACTGTCTTGGTGATTGATGTGGGAAGGTCCAGTCCACTGCAGGCAGCACTGTTTCTAAGCAGGGGGATCTCAGTTGTATGAGAAAACTAGAGGAGCGTGAGCCAGTGAGCAGCCTCCCTCCATGGTTTCTGCTTTGGGTTCTGGCCTTGAATCTGGAAATGTAAGATGAAATAAACCCTTTCCTCTCCCAAGTTGGTGTTAGTCATGGTGTTTTTATCCCAGCAAGCGAAAGTAAACTAGAACAGGGTTCAATGTCTGCTGAATGAGGGTCCTGGAGATGCGCCATGCTGTGGAACTGTTGCATCAAGACTAAGAAGTCTCCGGCCATTACTGCAGGGTGCTTTTGTTATGATGTAAATCATGACAAATAGTAATTGCCAGCACTTATTATGGGTCTACTGTATAGGCCCATATCCTGGATATTTTACATGTGTTATATCTAATTATTACATAATCCTGTGAGGCAGCCGTTGTTGGCCTTAGTTGGCTAAAGAGATGCAACTCATGTTTTAAGTCACCCTAGAGTTAAAGTTGGAGTACTATTGACTACAAATCCAGAACAGTTTTTTACGAACCATATCACCTCTCTTTGATGATGAGCTTTGAGTCACCTGATAGAGAAGGATGGATGATTCTAGCTAGCATCTTCTGGAAGCTTCTAGTGAAAACAGGTCATAGACCGTGGCTCTGGCAGAGAATCTGTGAGAGGTTTTTATACCCTGCCAGTTGGCAGCAAATACCTGAGAGAGAGAAAGAAGAGGGTATGTGGGGGTGGGGTGGGGGGAGGGTCATCTGGTTATGACCTTTGTATCTAGTTGGTCTAATATCCTCGGCAGCCAGATTCCCTGGGCAATTGTGAACCCTGAAGAATCCCTGAGCCTCTTTCCTTTGCTGTCTTAGTTTCTCTGGGCTGCTATAGCAAATGATCATCAACTGGGTGGCTTAAAGCTCTAGAAATCTATTCACTCATAGTTATAGAGGTCAGAACTCTGGAATCAAGGTGTTGCCCTGGCTGGTTCTCCCTCAGTGGGAACCCATTTCCAGGCCTTCCTGACTCACAGAGCCTGACGATAGTCTTTTTTTTTAACACCATGAAGTTTTTATTACCATAATTCAGAAGTACAAATTGAAATGAGGGCTGACAATACTTCCAACAGTTCTTTCATTGTTCAAGATTGTTTTATCTATCTTGGGTTTTTTGTTTGCTTATTTTGTTTTGTTTTTCCATTTTAAGTTGAGAATTGTCATTTCTTTTTTTTTCAATTTTTTATTAGATATTTTCTTAATTTACATTTCAAATGGTATCCCGAAAGTTCCCTCCCCCTCCCACCGCCCTGTTCCCCTGCCCACCCACTCCCACTTCTTGGCCCTGGCGTTCCTCTGTATTGGGGCATATAAAGATTGCAATACCAAGGGGCCTCTCCTCCCAATGATGGCCGACTAGGCCATCTTTTGCTACCTATGGAGCTAGAGAGTTCTGGGGGTTCTGGTTAGTTCATATTGTTGTTCCTCTTCTAGGGTTGCAGACCCCTTCAGCTCCTGGGGTTCTAGCTCTAGCTTCTCCAATGTGGGCCCCGTGCTCCATTTTATAGATGACTGTGAGCATCCACTTCTGTACGAGACAGCTATATCAGGGTCCCTTCAGTAAACACTTGCTGTCCTATGCAATAGTGTCTGAGTTTAGTGACTGATTATGGGATGGATCCCCCGGTGGGTTAGTCTCTGTATGGTCCATCCTTTCATCTTAGCTCTAATGATAATAGTCTTTAATGTTTCTTACACCACGTTCTCCCTGCGAGTCTGAGAGTTTTGCCTTCTCCTATCTCCCCCTGCTTCACTGACATCGGGTTTAGGACTTGCCTACTGCTGCTCTGCCCCTGCATCCTCCCAGGCCTGATGGTCACAAAGGTCTCGGCTCCCTGCGGCTCACCAATGGGTAGGCCTTGTAGAAAGGCCCCCCCAGAGCCCTGGGATTAGCTGCTCTTGCACTTCAAGGTGGTGATTCCTACCTTGTGCACATTGCCTTTCTCCTGTGTGGTACTGGCAGGCAAGTGAGTATGATTGGCCCACAGAGCTCCCGGTAAGCCAGACGGTTTGTCCTGCCAGACTGACACGGGCACAGATCTCTGACCACAAGTTGGTCACCTCCAGCCCCAATCCTACTGCTTGGCCTATGTATCACTCTGCAAAAGTCTGTTCTTCTGTTAGGACCCTGATCCTATCCTCTTAGGGATGAGACTTAGTGTGTGCCTCTTGATCACCTGTTCTATGTGCCTGGTAATTTACCTCTCTTCCCTGAACTGGGTCATATGTTATTTTTATTTAATGGTATTAGCTTACCTGAGAGCCCAGTTCCTGTTTCTCTGCTGAGATGTAAGCTTCCCTGAGACATCTTGGATGTAGCTTTTGAGATATAGCTGTTGCCTTCTAGGGTGCTAATCTGGCATAGGAAAGCGTTTATCTATTTATTAGTATTTTTATTAGCATATATTAGCCAAATATATCAACATGCTTTATTATGTCAGTCATTTGTGAATATATAATGTATTTGTAAAATATTCTTCCTTTATCGCCCTCTCCTGTTCCCCTCACATCTTCTGATCCTCTTCCTGTTTCTACCTAGTCCTTATTCTACTTTAAAACATATATATGTATGTACATATGTATGTACATTTATGTGTACATATGTATGTATGCATGTATGTATATATGTGAGACAAGGTCTCAGTATGTAACTCTGTCTGACTTAGACTTGCTCTGTAGACCATTTTGACCTTGAACTCACAGAGGCCTGCTTGCCTTTGCCTCCCAAAAGCTAGAACTGAACACGCACACCTGGTTTATTTATTTGCCCAAGGAAGATATCTCCTTGCATTTCTGTTCTTACATTTTCAGGTGACTTTGACTGTGTCACCTGTTTCCTTAGTTTCTGTTTCTTTCTTTGGGAAGCCAGAGCATTGTTGGTGAGATGCTCTTGAAGACCCCCTTTTAGCCTGATCATTCTGTGATTATTCTAACAGCCTTAGGATGTCTGAAGGCTCTTGTCAGAGAATGGCAAGGCCTCGACCAACGTGAATGTTTTCCCCATGACCACAGGAGGGTCACTGATAGTGGTTTCCTAATTCTGGTTTCATGTCAACTCAAAAGAAACTATAGTTATTTGACAGGAGGAGACCTCGGTTGAGAAAATGCCTCTATAGTATCAAGCTGTAGTCAAGCCTGTAGGGCCTTTTCTTAATTAGTGATAGTGTAGGAGGGACCAGCCCATTCTAGGTGGCCCCATCCCTGGGCTGGTGGTCCTGAGAGCTATAAAAAAGCAGGCTGAGCCGAGCATGGTGGCACATGTCTTTAATCCCAGCACTCGGGGAGGCAGAGGCAGGTGGATTTCTGAGTTTGAGGCCAGCCTGGTCTATAGAATGAGTTCTAGGACAGCCAGGGCTATACAGAGAAACCCTGTCTCAAAAAAAAAAAAAAAAAAAAAAAAAAAAAAAAAAAACCCAGGCTGAGTAAGCCATGAGTAATAAGCCAGTAAGAGCAGCCGTTCCATGGGCTGTGTCTGCATCAGCTCCTGCCTCCAGGTTTCGGCCCTGTTTGAGTTCCTGCCCTAACTGCTTTTGATGATGAACTCCTATATAGAAGTGTTAGTGAAATAAACTGTTTCCTCTCTAAGTAGCTTTTAGTCATGGCTTTTATCACAGCTATAGAAACCCTAACAAAAACCAGCCTTAAAAGTAATAATTCCTCTATAAGTAGTATTCCTAAAAAGCAAACTGCAGGAAGGTTTTTTTCTGTTAGAGCAGTTTTCATGCCAGCCTCACCTCCCATGGACCAGGCTCTCTGGGATACATTAAGGTTATCTTAGAGGCTGGTTAGAAAAAACACTAGTTAAAACAAACAAACAAACAAACAAACAAACAAACTAAGCCATTGAATTGGTGTAACCTCCACAGGAACTGCACAGCCATGCCACCTAGACCTGGCCTCTCAGCCACACCCGAAGAAGGTCGGGCCTCCCTCATTTGCTCAGTGAACCAACTAATTTGTCCTGAAGCAGACGATGACAATCTGCTCACAATGCCTTCATGACTTATTCAGCGAGGCTGGACCACTTTGAAGGATTGGGCCCTCGTTGCCTGTGGCTCCCGTGTAAAATGCAGCCAGCTGTGCTTTCCCGGAATCCATAATTTCTTAAATCCAGCTTGCTTTCCCAGTGACCAGGAAACCTATAACTCTGCTCACTTAATAGCACCCTTTTTTCTTCGGTTTGTGGTCCTTTTAGAAGAACTATATTCTTATCTGGGTTTCCGTGCTTTCTCTGGCAGTGTGAGAGTTGGGCTAGATGCTGTCTCAGGATTTTCTAGCCCTTAGCTTCTTTTAGTCTTTGTCAATACATTTTATTGTGTGTGTTTGTCTTGAAGAAGTGGGTGGGTGTATTTGTGTTGGGGATTAAACCCAGCCAAGGGACAAGTGCATGCTCTAACATTAGCTATACCCTCCCCCAGACCCATGGTCTTTACTTATTTTTAAAATTAAAATATAATGACATCATTCTCCTTTCCTTTTCCTCCCTCCAGCCCCCCTTCCATGTTCCCCACACTTGGTGGCCTCTTGGTGTATGTGTATGTGTGTGTGTGTGTGTGTGTGTGTGTGTGTGTGTGTGTGTGATATTTCAGAGCTGACTACTTTGTATTGGAGAACTCATTAGTGGACTTATCCCTGAGAGAGACAGGTTCTCCTTTCTCCCTCTCTTAGCAGTCATTCGTTGTGGTAGTTGTTTTCCTAGGGTTGGGACCCCAGTAGATTCCCCTTTCTATGTTAGCATGTGTGTCAGTATTGTCATTGTTCAGGTCTTGTTTAGGTAACCACATTGTTGAGGGATCATGGGTGAGGCCTCCTTGCCATTTCTAGAAGACATAGTCTCATGGCAGACTTCGTGGTCCTCTGGCTCTTAGAATCTTTCCATTCGCTCTACTTGGATGTTTCCTGAGCCTAGGCACAGGAGTTATGGTGTAGTTATCCATTAGGGCTGGGCACCCCACGGTCAGTTGATCTCTGTATTATGACTTGTGGTTTCTGGGATGGTCTTCATTTACTGCAAAGATAGAAAGCTTTTATACAGAGTGAGAACTGCATTTACCTGTGGATAGAGGGATAAATTTTAGAATGCAGTGGGGCTGGGCAGTGGTGGCGCATGCCTTTAATCCCAGCATTTGGGAGGCAGAAGCAGGTGGATTTCTGAGTTCAAGGCCAGCCTGGTCTACAGAGTGAGTTCTAGGATAGCGAGGGTTACACAGAGAAACTCTGTCAAAAAAAGAATGCAGTGGGAATTAGGCTCAGCTAATAAGGTGGCAGTAGTCATACTCTAAGTCTATGGACTCAATAGTGATAGCTCCGGGTTTCTAGTACCAAGCGTGATTGAGCAGGCCTTCCACAGGGTGCTTTACTTTTAGGTGTTTTTTTTTTTTTTCTTTTTTTTCTTACGTTCACCTAGCTCCCCTCTCGCCCTTTACTTTATTGCAATACTGAGGGTTGAACCTAGGTCCATATGAATGCTAGATAAGTTCTTCACCACTGAGCTATATTTCCAGGCCTCTTCATACCTTTACTCATTATTATTTATGTGTGCATGCATGTGGCATGTGAGTATGTACACACATAGCCACGTATGTACATGTGTATAGAGGTTACAAGTCAAAGTAAGGCGTCTTCCTTTATCACTTTATTTTTGACAGAGATTTGTTCTTTTTTTTTTTTTTTTTTTTTTTTCGAGACAGGGTTTCTCTATATAGCCCTGGCTGTCCTGGAACTCACTCTGCAGACAAGGCTGGCCTCGAACTCAGAAATCCGCCTGCCTCTGCCTCCCGAGTGCTGGGATTAAAGGCGTGTGCCACCAAACCTGGCTGATTTGTTCTTATTTTATATGAATGGATGTTTTGCTTGCATGTATGTGTACCCCGTGCCTGTAGTGCGCATCAGGTCTACTGGAGCTGGAGTTACAGACAGCTGTGAGTTACCATGTGGATGCTGGGAACCAAACCCAAGCTCTTCTGCAAGAGCAATAAGTTCTCTTAACCACTGCGATGTTTCTCCAAACCCTTTGTTTTAGTTTTTTAGACAAGGCACCTTACTGAACCTGAAGCTTGCTGTTTTGGCTAGACTGGGTAGCAAATAAACTCCTGGGTCTGCCTGTCTCTAGTCCTCTAACCTCCATGCTAGTGTTACAGATGTATGGTGCAATGCCTGGGTCTTTTGTGGGTCCTGGGCATTCAAACCTGGTCATCATGCTTGCATGACAAGCACTGTAACCACTAGTGGCTCCTCATCCCTGTTTCTTATTTGGAGTGACTTAGATTTAGCCCTCCTGTCTTTGTGACTTTTGCTTCTATAGGAAGGCACAGACGGAATCAGAAACATCTCAGCTGCTTGGAAGCCTTTGGGTTGCTTTCACTTTTCTGCNTTTTTTTTTTTTTTTTTTTTTTTTTTGGGTGAATCCGCTCTTAATGACTTGGTTGCCACCTTGTGGATTGTCTGGGGCCTAGGTGTGGTAGGGATCTCAGCCCCCTTGTGGGAATCACACTGACAGGGACAGTTTGTGTTCTCTCTCTCTCTCTCTCTCTCTCTCTCTCTCTCTCTCTCTCTCGTCTGTCTCTCTGAGTATGTTATGTGTATATATGTGTAGTTTGCGTGTGTTGTGTGTTGATATGTGTGGAGGTGCTTATGCCAATGTGTGCATATTTAAAGGCATGAGGTTGACATTGGATTACCTTTTTTTGTTTTGTTTTGTTTTTGAGACAGGGTCTCTCCTTGGAACCGGAATGGCTGGCTAGTGAGCCCCTGGGACCCTCCTGTCTTTGTCTCCTGGTGCTGGGGTTACAGAAAGGGCCATCATGTGTGGCTTTTTTTGTGACTGGGGATCTGAACCAAGGTCCTTGTGCTCAGACTGCAAGCGCCTTAGCTGCAGAGCCATGCCCCTCATCTCTAACTCGGTTCCTGTAGTTTCTTTTACCCTGCAATCACAGTGACGATAGACTTGATATCCATTCTTCTCAGTTAGAGATTGTTTTCCCTGTCATTTCCGCTATTAAACATATTTATTATTATGCGATGTTTCAGAGAGAATTGCTAACATCATCATCTTTAACTCCCTTTTCTGACACGGGCTCTTATCCTGTAGTCCAGATTAGTGTCAAACTCACATCGAGCCTCCTGCTTCTGCTTCCATGCCCGGCTTTGCTTAACATTTATAGTTGAAAACTAGTTAATGAAACAATAGTACATCTAAAAGTTCTGCCTCATGTCCCCTGAACCTCTAGAGTACCTTTCCTCAGAAATCATCATGGTTTCTTTGGTAGCCTACACCAATCATCTATGCTTAAGCGACCATACATATGCATGTTCTGTATTTCAGAAAACACAGATGGGATAAGACTATTGTTTCACAATTTTATTTTTAAAGAAAAGTTTATTCATTGGCCAGGCATGACGGCACATGCTTTTTTTAATCCTAGCACTTGGGAGTCAGAGGCAGGTGGATCTCTGCATTTGAGGCCAGCCCGGTCTATGTAGCAAGTTCCAGGCTACATGCTAGAGCTGAACATAATGATACCCTGTCTTTAAATAAAAGATTGATTTATTTTTACTCTATGTGTGTAAGTCTTTGCTTGTATGTTCGTATAGGTACCACGTGTATACCTGGTGCCTGTGGAGGCTAGAAGAGGGTGCAGGATCTCCTGGAGCATGAGTTATAAATGGTTGTAACCATGATGTGGATTCTGGAACTGAACCTGGGTCCTCTATAAGAGTATCAAGTGCTCTTCGCTGCAGAGCCATCTCTCCAGCCCCAACAACCATCTACAACCATCTATCCATCTATCTGTCTATCTATCTATCTATCTATCTATCTATCTATCTATCACCTTCCTTCCTTCCTTCCTTCTTTCCTTCCTTCCTTCCTTCCTTCCTTCCTTCCTTCCTTCCTTCCTTCCTTCTTTCTCTATTTATTTAAGATAGATTCTTACTATTTAGTTCTGACTGTCCTGGAACTCACTCTGTATACTCAGAGAAGATCCACCTGTCTCTGCTTCCCTAGTGCTGGGATTAAAGTATGCAACACTATGCCCAGCTTTGATTTTTTTTTTAAATAATACATTCTTCAAGGTCAGTATGCATTTGTGTGTGTTTGTCATATTTTTAAACAGCTGTGTAGGGAGGGCATCTGTACACTTTTAGGTTATTATAGAAATGAACAACTTTGTATATATGCCATGTACCTCACCTATTATCTACCAAGTATGGTTCCAGATTGTGAGGACTTAAGAGTAAACAAGACAAACCCCATGTTACCCTCTTATTGATGCACTTGTTGCATACATCCTGGAAAGTGAAATTGTCAGCCAATTCATTTGTCTTACATATTTAGTGATGACACACACACACACAAAGACCTACAGTATTTCCCCGAGTTATGATTAATCAGTGGATCTTTGGAGTTTTCTCTCCTTCTGTTGACCCCAGCTACGGTATGATTATCTTCTCTCCAACTGTCCAGCGGTGAGAGTGTACAGAGGTTTTCCATGGCATCCGCCCAGTGCTGGAATTATAGTGCAGATGGCTCCCACAGTGGAGTGTGTTTGCAAGTGCTTATGAAGTTCCTTATAGGACAGCTTTGCAGTTTGTCCGCATGGCTATGTGAAGAAATCAGAAAGGTTGGCTTGCAGTTTATAAGGGGAACTGGATCATCAAGAGGTCAAAGTCATTGTGGCTAGAGAGAACTGACTGTAGTTCCTCACATATGTAGTTGATGGAAGAGCTAGGCTGAGAACCCAACAAAAAAAGGCTCTCCTTTCTGGGACTTATTCAAAAAGCCCTCAGCGTGCGTGCCGTATAGATTAAAGCATCTTCTGATGGAATGGGGAGTTCATTTATCTCTGTCACTTGCTGTAGGAACAGAGAGTTCTCAAAGACTTCTTATTAGTAGTTCATGAATTCATTTAGACTTATACTGTGAAGTGCACTAGGCAAAACTGCTTATGGAGATTTAAAGTTAATAGCAGAATGATTAAAATAATTGAAAGGTAGGTTAGTTCTTGGTTCATGCTAGCTACATTTCAAGCATGCAGTAGACTTAGTGACTGGTTATTGCTGCCTTGGGCAGAGTGTCTCCATCCACAGTATCAACTGGAATGTCTGCAGGGCTATAGAATTTTTTTTTTTCACAAACACTCCGATGTATATGTTTTAACGTTTTGTTTTGTTTTGTTTTGCTTTTTGAAGCAGGGTCTTGCTATGTAGCCCAGGCAGACCTCAAACCCATGGCATCCGCCCAGTGCTGGGATTATAGGCATGTGCCACCATGCCCAGCTTAGCAGGCCATCTTTACTCTGTAATTTTGGGGGAGGTGAGGCTCACAGGCAGGGTAGGTGACATTAAGCATCTGAGAATGCAAAGCCCCAGTTAAAGCCAGTCCTTTGCCTGTGTTCTCTCCACGGCCATCTGCCTCACTTACCCTGAGAATGCTTTTATACACGGTGGTATCTGTTACCTTACTCTGCCCACTGCCTCATATAGAGGGTGTTAAACTCAGTGCCCACTGCAAGCAGGACCTTCTATCAGTAGCTTTAGGCTTTCGTAAACCCAAGACCAAGAGACCATAGTCTGAGTTGTCCGTATGAAGCTGCTGTGCCCCACAGATTCTCCCCAGGGACTACAGTCCTTGCTCTGAACCCAACTCTCATGCAGTCAGGACATGTATCAACAATTTACCGGTGAGATTATGGGAAGCTGAGCAGTCACTCTGCACGCGACCCACCCCTCCTGGCAGGTCCTGAGGAATGAAATGCTGGCAGACTGGCCCCGTGTTTTCACAAGGGGAGGTAGGCAGACTAATCAGAGATGGAAGCTCGCTGTGAAGACTCGGCACTTAAATGTGACCTCTGAGAGCAGAGAGCAGACTCGCTGCTTAAAATGGCCTTTGGGGGCCAGCGGGTGATGAGTACCATTCGGGACTGAGACAAACGGGGAGCCCCACCACACTGAGAGGACTGAGGAAGTGTGTGCTTGGTTAGCCTTGGTCCTGAAATCTCATTAGGAAAATCGTCAGAGCACTGGGTCGTCAGTAGCTTGTAATTGTTACCATTTCCTCGTCTTTGGGAATTGTGGAAAGCAGAAAGACGAGAGTTAGAAATCGCACCCACAGGCAGTCTGCAGAGTCAAAAGAGAGTCCTGCTGAGCCGTTCTCAAACTAGCATGGACAACAGGAACCACCCAAGCTTCTGATTTAGTGGGTCAGTGCTTTTTATTTCTAACATATGCTGGTGCTGATGGCCCTTGACTGGGGACCACACTTTGAGAGCCATTGATTTCTACAGGGAGAACTCATTTCAGGTCCCAGTGACATAAGTGTGACACTCTGTGCCCCTTTCCAAACCTTGCTACTTATGTCCCCATGTGTTGGCTGTCTCTGTTCCCGAGAAGACACTTTAGGCATAGCTTTGTAAGATTTATTTTTAATTTTTAACTTTGTGTGTGTGTAAGGGTATGTGTAAAATGTGTATCTGTGTTTATGTATGTACACATGAATGCATATACCCTTGGAGTCCAGAGGTGGTGTTTCAGGCACATGACACGGGTGCTGGGAACTGAAGTCTGGTCCTCTGCAAGAGCAGTGTATGTTCTTAACCACTGAGCCACCTCTCCAGCCCTGACTTCCGCCATTTCTCACCATAACTGTTTCAAACAGTTTTCAGTCCTAACCGTTACTAAGTCTTGAGTTTTACAGAATGCCTTCTTAAATCAGGCGTGGTAGATCACAGATGAGGTGTTAGACATTGCCCTTCCCTTAAGTAGATTAATCTCGTTTGGGGGTGAGGGACAGATAACCTGCAAAGTACACAAAAAAGGAAAGGGCGTGAAAAGATAATTAGGAGCTGAAACTTGAACTTAAGCAGGAGGAGGGCTTGAGTAAGCAGAAGTTCTCCTAGGATAGGTAATCAGGACTAGAGAAGCCCTGAAGTGGAAATGAGTGTGTCATGCTGCGCCTTGTAGGAAGCCAGAGTGCTATTGGGCAAGTGGATTGGGGCCAGGTGATGAGTGGTGCTGGGGCCCAGCCAAGGAGGTCAGGCCTGATGGGAAGGGGAGTGCGGTATTGAGAAGACATGACGGTGTCAGTGTTGTAGGGAAGTGGGCTGGGAATGTAGGAGAGGGCTGGGCCTGGGCTGGGGTGGGGGATAGGAGTGCTGATCCAGGAGGTTGTGCCAAGTGCATTGGTTTACCTGTAAAGCTCCAGAAGGAGGCCAGAGATAGTTATAGTTATATAGTTATAGTCTAGCATAGTTCCATCAGTAACACCACTGAGGATGGAGAGGTAGCTCAGTGGTTTAGAGCACTTACTGCTCTTGCAGAGGACCTGAGTTGAGTTCCCAGCACCTGTATCAGGCAGTTTATAACTGCACAAATCTCCAGTTACAGGCATCCTATGGCCTCTTCTGGACTCTATGAGAACCTGCACATAAACACACACACACACACACACACACACACACACACACACACACATACACTCACACACATACACACACTCACACATACACACACTCACACACACATACCACACACACACTCACACATACACTCACATACATATATATACACTCAAACACACATACACACTCACACACACATACACACACTCACATACATATACACACGCACACACACACAAACTCTTACACACACACCACATATGTACACATACACACACGCACCACACACACACATTAATTAAGAATTAATTAAGAATTAACTAGTTAATTAAATAAAAAATACAAACCACAAACCTACTATGCACCAAATACTGTTAGGAACCAGGAGTACAAGGAGAGAGGGAGAGGGAGAGAGAGATTGATTGATGGATTCTGTCTAAGGTGCTCTAAGTCAAGGAAGCCAAGGAATGCTGTATGGCACTAGGGCACCAGAGAACTTGAGTAAATAAAACACACCATGGTGGTGTCTATGGGAGGTGAGCACAGAAGGAGAACCCATGTTAGAATGACAAAGGATATTTTGAGGGGCAGCTCAGTGGTGACTGAACAATGCTGCCCAACTTCCTGTAGACGAAGAAGAGGTTTGTAGACTGGAAGTAAGGGGCTGGTGTTTTCCTTCTCTGTCCACAGCAAGGTCCCTGGTGACTCTGAAGCACAGAACCAATTAATATAAATCATTTGTAAGTGATTACTATTCTTTTATAAACATGTCTCCTTTATGTTTATTTTAGTTTTCTTTTTTAATGTGTATGAGTGTTTTTGCTTGCCAGTATATACACTACGTGCTTAGACACCTGTGTGTCTGGTGCCCTCAGAGCCTGGAATTGGGAATCAGGTCCTCTGGAACTGGAGTTACCAATGGTTGAGTAGCCATGTGAGTCCTGGGAAACAAACCCAGGTCCTCTACAAGAGCAACAAGTATGCTTCTCCACTGAGCCGTCTCTCTATCCCTAACATGTCCGTCTTAAAAAATATATTACATTGCTGGTGGCACATGCCTTTAATCCCAGCACTTAGGAGGCAGAGGCAGGTGGATTATTTCTGTAAGACTGAGGCCAGTCTGATTTACAGTGTGAGTACAAGGCTACACAAAGAAACCCTGTCTCGAAAAAAAAACAAAAAAAATGCATTTTTGTGTGTGTATGTATGTATGTATGTATGTATACGTGTGTGTATTATATGTGTATGTATGTATGTATGTATGTGTATGTATGTATGTGTGTATGTATGTGTATGTATGTATGTGTATGTATGTATGTATGTATGTATGTATGTATATGTATGTATGTGTATGTGTGTGTATGTATGTGTGTGTGTGTGAGTGTGTGTGTATGTATGTGTATATGTGTGTGTGAATGTGTGTGTGTGCGTGCATGCTGGCACATGTGGATGTCAGAGGACAACTTGTGGAAGTCAGCTCTCTTTTCTTGCCAGGTCCTAGGGAATCAAAACTCAGGTCATCAGGTTTGGTAGGAAGCCTTTAGCCATCCAGCCATCTCACTAGCACAGATATGCCCTTCCTGGTGTTCATCATTTGAATATCTATATAACCATCCATTGCACCCAGACCGTCTAATTGTCTGGTTCTTACTAAAAGAACCTGGCTTATTTCCAGCTCTCCATTTTCTTTGGAGCTGGGTCCTGATGAATTCTCACTATAGGCTAAATTCCTGAAGAACAGTGCACTTAGATAACCTGATTTTAATTCCAGATGTGACAAACAGTTTCGGACAACATAAGTCTTTAAGCCTCAGGTTTTTAGTCTGCACAACTCTGGTGACACTGGCTATGCAGTTAGAGATAGAAACTGTATACTACCTTCTAGTCATCTAGATGGAAGCCAGCAAAGGTCTGGCGGTCCCAAGCATGACGGAGTAAGAATGGGCCTCTCTGTTGTAGCTGTTCTTGCCCGTGTAGTTGGTAGGGTTTTTTGAGTGAGATTTGGGCCTTCTTTCTATTCATTTGGTTCCCTGGAACTGGGCTACCTGTGGGTGGGAGGGGAGAGTAATCTCCACTTCCCTCTTGGCTACCTGCTTTCAATGATGTAATGTGTACTTGGCCTTCTCTTCTTGTAGCTGCCAGCCCTTCCCCAAGTAGGCGCCAAGTCAGAGTTGTATGAAACATGAAGCTGGGTGGGAAGGAACGTGAACTAGGCTGTCTGACAGGGGTGGGGGATTGGGTGGGAGGCTGCCTTGGTCCTGGATCTGCCGCTGCCTGGGCAAGAGGCAAGTTCTCCACTTTACCCACACCTCAGTTTTCCCAGCTGTGAATGGAGGGTGATGTTGAAAATTTCCCTTTATTTCTGTGGTTTACAAATCCTGTGTCTTGGGGAATTTCAGATGACAACTCTTAGTTGGCTCTGCCATGATCTATAGATATGGGTTGATTACTTTTCTAGAGGCATTTAGTTTTCATGTGCATTGGTGTTTAGCCTCTGTATATGTCTGTATGAAACTGTTGGATTCCTTGGATCTGGAGTTACAGACACTTGTGAGCTGTCGTGTGGATGCTGGGAATTATGTTGTGTGGAATCTGGGTCCTCAGAAGAGTAGCTAGTGCTCTTAACCAGTTATCTCTCTAGCCCCTCTGTGGAGATCTTAATGAAGATACTGAGGCTTTCTTCCTCAGCTAGAGATGGATGTTAGCTCTTCTTGGCTGAGGCAAATGCCAGAGAGAAACAACTTGAAGGGGGAGAGATTTTTGAGCATGGCATCATGGTGCCAGGGGCATGTGGCAGAGGTTCTGCCCACTTTGTAGCATCCAGGAAGGCAGGGAAGGGCTGGTGCAAGATACCATCCCTCAGGAACATTATCTCCAGCAGCCTATTTGTAACAGCAAGGCCTTGTTTCCAGAAGCTACTATCACCTTCAGTAATGCCACCAAATTATAAATCCATCAGTGGATGGACGCTTTGATTAGGTCAGAGCCACCGTGATCCAGTCACCTCTAAATGACTGGATCTACCGCACAGGGACCAAGCTGCCAATCACAAGTCTGGTGGCATTCAAAGTATGTATGGCTCATTCAGACTATGACTTGCCAAGAGCTGACATACACCATATAGACTAGGCTATGATAGAAGGAGGAAGAGGCCATGTTGGCTTCTGCTTTCTAACTGGTCTGTTTGGAAGCCTGCAGGCCCAATGTTTGATGCTGACTCTTTGGTTCCTGTCTTTAAAAAGAAAAATTGTATTTATGTATATGTATATGAGTGTACGTAGGCATGTGTGCAGATTCCCATAGAGGGGGTTTGATCTTTTGGAGCTGGAGTTACAGGTGGTTGTGGGCTGCCTAATGTGGATGCTGGGAATCAAACTGCAGGCCTCTGGAAGGGCAACAAGTGCCTCTTAAGAGACGAACCATCTCCCTTGCTTCCTTTTTGATAAATTGACAAAAGTTACATCTGTCAGACCTGGCACGGGTACATAGTGGCAGGTGCTGCTGTGGTGGCCTAAAGTCAAGCTGGCCTGGGGAGACTGTACGTTAGAGTGGCAGGCTGGTATCTAAAGCCTTGAGGGTAATAGGAGCTGGCACAGGGAGAGCCATAGCAGCAGGCTGGTTCTACCCAGGCCTCAGAGGGGTTTTTGTTTTGTTGTTGTTTTGCTTTGTTATGTTTTGTTTTTGAGACAAAGCCTCACAATATATCTCTGGATAGCCTAGAACTGGCTGTGTAGACCAGGTTGGTCTTGAACTCAGAGATCAGCCTGCTTCTGCCTTCCAGGATTGGGATTAAAGGTGTATTCCACCATTTTGGCTGTCTCAATAGTTTTGTTGTGGTCCCACTCCTGGATCAAATGCTAATGATTCATTTCTCTTCCCCTGTGGGCCAGAGAGTTTCTCAGTTTTCCCCTCCTACCTCCAGCCATCTGTCTCCCAGTTTGCTGTTGGCCTCAGGCAGGAGGGACTCTGGGCAGACAGCCTCATTCCTGTCTCAGAAGGTCACATGGCCACCATCTTTCCTTCTGAGTTGCTTTAGACATCCACTCCTTCTCCAGTAATTGTACTAGTTAGCATTCCTTCTGGGCTCCACCTGCCCAACAGTTACCAGGCAACAGTCATGTAGACCTGGCTTGCTATAAAAGGGGCTGTTTAGCTGTTTGGCCCTTCCTCCCTCTCTCTGTCCCTTCTTTCTCTGACTCTCTTGTCTCCTTGATCCCTTTCTTCCTCTCCCTCCTTCCCCCTTCCCCTCCTCTCTCCACATGTTCCTGGCTGCCCTTTTCTCCTCTTCTTCCTCTTCCTCTTCCTCTTCTTCTTCCTCTCCCTCTCCCTCTTTCTCTCTCTCTCTCTCTCTCTCCCTCTACGCCTCCCTCTCCCTCTCTTTCTCTTTCTTTTTTTGGGGGTGGGGTGGGGTGGGGTTTCCAGACAGGGTTTCTCTGTATAGCCCTGGCTGTCCTAGAACTCACTTTCTAGACCAGACCAGCCTTGAACTCAGAAATCCACCTGCCTCTGCCTCCCAAGTGCTGGGATTAAAGGCGTGTGCCACCACGCCCTGCAAGCTCTCTCTCTTTCTTTCTGTCTTTACTCCCCTCTCACTTTCCTTCCCATGCCCTAAATAAACTCCATTTTACACTCTATCCATGTGTGGCTGGTACCTCAGGGGGGGAAAGGCATGCCTCAGTATGGGCCTCCGAGGCATCTCTCTCACCTCACCATACCTGGCTCTATCAAACACATCCTGGTTCTTTTTATAAGACACAACAGTACTTTTTCCAGAGCTAGCATGGAGTTCCTGGGCTAGCCTGTGGGATTTCGGTCAAGGAAGGGTAAGTGCCTGCTCTGCTTTCTACTGGCTGTTTACTTCCCTGTCTGAAGCATGTGGCTTTACACACTGAGCCTGAAATCAGATAGGATGGTTTGCCATGAAAGGATGGTGTGTCCTTCCTGAGGCAAGCTTGGCTTTCCTGAGACCACACTGCAGAAGACCCCCATAGGGTAGATCGGGGGTTCCATGGCAGCATGCCACTGTCCTGTCAGAAACACGATCCTGTCCTCTTCAGGTCAGATCGAGGCCGCAGTGACACAGCATGAAGCATAGCTGAAGCTTGGGGGTCAGTTTCCCTGTTTGGGAACGAGGGCTCCTCCTAGCTACCTTCCTTACACGAGTGCTAGGAGGGCTTGTAAGAGTGCTCTGAAAGCTTCTGAAAATTCTCACCTCAAAGGCCATCTGGCAGTAGGAGGAGTTAATGTTTTAAAGAGAAGAAAGGCAGGCACACATTGCTTTTGGCACTGAAGCCAAGATCTGAGGTCAAAGAACAAACTCCCGGCTGCTGAAAGGGAGGGCGAGGCATTCAGAGTTACTAGATCCTTGGCCTGTGTCCTGAGTGCTGCATGCAGGTCTGCACGTGCCCGGTCTGCTTGTGTGTGTTCTCCAGAGTGTGTGCAAAAGCCCATCTCCAATACAGAGGGCCCAGAATGGAGATGTGATGAAAGAGTCCCCTCCCTCAGCCAGCCATCAGACCTTGTTTCAAAAATGAAATCATGTTAAAACAAACTAAACTAAGCCAAATAACTATTTCTGTTGAGAAGGGTTTTGTTTTGTTTTGTTTTGTTTTGCTTTGCTTACTTTGTTTTATTTGAGACAAGGTCTTGTAGCCCAGGCTGGCCTAGAACTGTCACTCAACTTCCCTTAATGTTAACATCTTACATAATTATGGCTCATTTGTCAATACCAGTCAAGGAAGGTGGTTCACACCTGAAATCCCTTCTCTTGGAAGACTGAGGCAGTAAAAGTTTGAGGCCAGCCAGGTTAAGTACTACACAGTTAGACCTTATTGAAAAAAAATTGTCAAAATTAAGACTCCATTTGTGATGCTGGAAAGATGGCTAGGTGGCTAAGAGTCCTTCTGCTCTTCCAGAGAACCTGTTCAGCTCCCAGCACTTACATTGGGTGACTCACGATGGCCTGTAACTCTAGTTCCAGGGCATCCAATACCCTCTTCTAATCTCCACAGGCATCAGCACATACTTGGCATATACGTGCACCCAAAACCAAACACAGCAGTGTATGCCATGATCTAAAAGATCATTGGGGTGGGAATACAGGCGCTGTGTGGCTTTCCCTTTCAGCCATGGCACCTTTTGCTTGGACTTCCTTTATATATGCTGCTTTAGGCTCCGAGGCCTAGGATGACAGGCATGCACCGCCACGCCTCACTTTTCATTATTGGTATTATCCATATACAGTCTCACTGTGTAGCCCAGGATGGGTTCAAATTCACCGTAACCATCCCTGCTCCATGTGGGTCCTTAGGTGTTAGAGAGAGTAGCATGTGGGTATCCAGAAACTAGCAAGCTGGGCATAAGTGAGACAAAACATGTGGGAAGAACATAGCAGGAAGGGGCTGAGCTTACATTCTCTTAAACTAAGGCCTGGGGGATATGGTTGGTTGGCTCTTGCTTTCTCAGCAGGCTAAACCCAGGTTCTAGACTCCATTCTCTACTAGCATAGAAGCAGTAGGTTTGTGATCTGGAAATGTCAGACGCTTCATAGGATCTTATCTGCAGTCTCCAAAGGCCTCTGCCAAGGCTGCAGAGTGGCCATGATGGAGCACTTTGCTTATAAACCTTCCTGTGGATGGAGATTAGTTTCACACCCTTTGGAGTGTTGCTGGCTTTGCTCAGTCACTGGAGAGAGAGTCCAAGATATTCTCCAGACCCGAGTTGCCCTTTAGGAGTAAAAAAAGTAGAGCCTTGGGAACAGGGCCTTTACCTTCTCACTGGGCAATCTCTCTTCCGGGGCTGGCTCCTCCCTACTTCTTATCATGTCTACACTTCCCTGCCTATCCTCCAGATCCCACAATACCTGTTGTGGGAGTTAATGAAGAACTCATTTATGATTCAGCTCCATTCATCATTCTCTCTCTCTCTCTCTCTCTCTCTCTCTCTCTCTCTCTCCTAGTTCCATCCATTCGGTAAAGGTAATTCTCTGTCAAAAAAAAAAAATCAAGACCGTAAGGAATGGCGTTTGAATTTTTTTAAAAATAATTTTCATTGATTTCAAGGAAGGGGCTCATAAGCCCAGGCTAGCATCAAACTTACCATGAAGCTGAGGGCAATCTTATATTTCTGAGCCTCTTGCTTTTACCTTCTGAGTAATGGGAGTATGAGTATGTACTACACCCAGCAGAAAGGACACTTACTTTCTTACTTATGTCTTTGTTCACTAACTTTATTTATTTGTTTGTTTGTTTATTATTTATTTATTTTTGAGATAGGAACTCATATATAGCCCTGGCTGGCCTGTAACTCTCTATGTAGACCAGGCTGGGCTTGAACTCACAGAGATCTGCCTGCTCCTGCCTCCTGAGCGCTGGCGCTAAAGCCAGGATGACACTTTAGAGATGACTGATGGGCATAGGTTCATTAGGGAGACAGAGGATTGTCACATGTAGAGGTCAGAGGACAATTTGTTGGAGTCTGTTCTCTCCTTATACCATTTGGGTCCTAGAGACTGAATTCAGGTCACCAGGCTTGGCAGCAAGCCTCTTCTTTACCCACTGAGCCATCTTGCTGGCACTCTTCCAGTTAGCTATATGTCTATGCATGCCGTTCTGCGTTGGGTCTTTTATTAAAATGATCTCTTCTTTGTTATCACGTTGGCTTCACATCAGACTCACATAGGCAGGCATTACCCTCATTTTATAAAAGAGGAAACTGAGGCTGGGAGTTTAGGATATGCTCTGATCNTTACTCCCTTGAGAAAGCTGGCTCCTATTTCCAAGAAAGTCCAATGAAGGGCGTTGCTGATGAACTTTGCTACTAGAAGACGTTAGGCACTTCCCATCCTTTCCTGTAAACAGCAGCTAGCCCCAGTTGAGCTGTGATTTTTCCACTCTGTGACATGAAATTACCATGTCGAGGCTGGTACTCTATGGCTCACGACCTTAGGGCTTCTGGATGTGCAGCGAGAGAGCTCAGGTGAAGCCATTGGATGATGGTTCCTATCGAAGGTTTCCTCACCCACAGGAGTCATTCAACAGCTACATAGTAATTTGTTTGCTCATGATACTGACTTTGCCAGGGCAGGAGTGCAGTTTTCAGCAAGAGGGTCCAAACTGAAGGGGTTAGGAGTGAATCTGAGGGTACCCAGATTTTCACTAGGCAGTGGGTTCAGGCCTCCCTGTTTGTCAAAACTGCTGCTCACGACTTAATGTGCATGCAGACCATAGAAGTCTATGCAGATTCTAACTCAGCAGCGGTGGGCGAGGCCTCAGGTTCTGCCTTTCTGAGAAGCTCCCAGGTGAACACTGTGTACATGACCAAGGCGAACAGTGCTCTCAGGGTGCCAGTGTGCAGAGCTGGGGGAGGGGGGCGGAGAGGAACTCTAGCCCAGGGCCAAGCACAGTACTGACCTATTTGAGCCCTAACACGAGGTTTTCTGAAAGGTCCAGGCCCCATCCACATCTGTTGGGAAGAGGCTGCTGTCTTCCCATCCTGGGCCTTTGCTCTGAATTTTGATGGGGCTGAAGCACACTATGAGTGTTTGAGCCCCATCTGGGTTTGGGAGGAGGAAGGAAGGAGCTTGCACCATCAATATGGTGACTGTCCTCTTGAGAGGCATGCTGCATTTCCCCCTGGCTCCACAGTGATCTAGAGATAACAGAACAGGTCAGTTCCTCCTGTTAGTATCTGTTCGTGCGGGGCAGCAGAACACAGGCAGACTGGACGGTTTTGGGGTTTGGGTACATTTTTATTTGTTGTTTTCAGAGGGTGGAAGTGACGCATATTGACTTATAACTTATAACATAGCCCCTTCCTGCTATGTTCTTCCCACATGTTTTGTCTCACTTATGCCCAGCTTGCTGGTTTCTGGATACCCACATGTTACTCTCTAGCACCTAAGGACCCACATGGAGCAGGGATGGTTACAGTGAATTTGAACCCATCCTGGGCTACATAGTGAGATATGTATATGGATAATAACAATAATGAAAAGTGAGGCGTGGCGGTGCATGCCTGTCATCCTAGGCCTCGGAGCCTAAAGCAGCGTATATAAGGGAAGTCCAAGCAAAAGATGCCGTGGCTGAAGGGGAAAGCCACACAGCACCTGTATTCCCACCCCTGGGAGGCTTTCAGATTCTTTCCTCTCCCCTGTACCGTATTCTCTCCCGCCACCAACAGTAGTCTTCCGTTCTCCCACATAAAAGTTCCTTTAACAAGCTAGGTGTGGTGGCACATGCCTTTAATGTCACTGAACACGGAGGCAGGTGGTCACTATGAGGTTGAGACCAGCCTGGTCTGTATAGCAAGTTCCAGGTTAGCCACTTAAACAGTGGGACATACCCACACATGCACACACACACACACACACACACACACACACATACATACACCACACATGCACACACACACACACACATACATACACCACACATGCACACACACACACACACACACACACCACACATGTACACACACACACACACACACACACACACACACACAACACACACACACACACACACACACACACACACACACACACACACACACACACACAGAGTCCATTAGTTCCCTAGCTTAGCTGAATTCTGCCTTTTAGTAGGAATGGATGCAATTAATTGATATTAATGGATACATAACTACTAACCTAACTGTTAGTTATTTGTGGTCTTATGAGTTTTAACACTGGATCCTCTTCTCCCTTGGTCCCTCCAGTTCAGAACCTGCCCCTTAGGGAACCTCTGAGGCTTTCTAGAAGTGTAGGGAAACCTTTGGGGTCAGTGCTAGGTAGGTCCTCCTGCAGCCAGAGTGTCTGTCTGGGGATCGGGGAAGAGATTCCTTGTTGTCTATCATAGGTGTCCACTGAACACAGGAGGCTATGGTAGAAGGGAGGCCCACCATAGTACTGTAGTTTTCATACTGCCTTGTGGTATAGACTTAGGGCTATTCCGTGTATATGGCTGTGTGCATGTGTGCATGTGTGTATGCGTGCATATGTACATAGTGGTCAAGTGACTGCTTGTGTTTTTCCCTTTCAACCAAAGCATCTTTACTTTGACCTATTTTGTATATTCTGCTTTGAACTCCAAGTTTTGGGATGCTAGGCATGCACCACCATGCCTGATTTGCTATGCTATGCTATGCTATGCTATGCTATGCTATGCTATGCTATGCTATGCCATGCTATGCTATGCAATTTATTTATTTATTTATTTATAGGATCTCACTATGCAACTCAAGATGGGTTCAAATTCATAGTAATCTTCTATGTTCCACATGGAACAGATCCTTATTTGCTTGTTTGCTTGCTTGCTTGCTTGCAAGGGTCTCATAGACCTCAGGCTGGCTTTGAACTCACTATGTAGACAAAGTTTGGTTTTAACTTCTGATCTTCCTACATTTCCCTCCTAAGTGCTGGGATTATATGCATGTGCCACCATGCCCAGCCTGCAATACGCATTGTTACAATGTGCCCATAATGGCTTTCTTTCAGAAATTATGATGATGACATGATTACCTGCTTAGAAAAGCTGGCACCCTTCCTTCTCTTAACTCCCTTTGTTGTCTTGGTGGCTTAGACCTTGGGTCTGTTTCCTTTCACACTGGTGTTTCTCAGGCTCTCTTAAGGAATGTGTTAATATTCAGGTGTCTAGGCCTTATCACGGTTTGCCAAATCATAATCCTTAGAGGGCTTATAGTTTTTTAAACAAAATAAGTGTAGGGGCTCATTATGTAGCCCAGGTTTGCCTAGAACGTAAAAGGATCCTGCCTCAGCCTCCCGAGTGGTGGGAATGCAGGTGCACACCATCATCCCTGGCTTCTGCTTTTACTCTTTATTTTTCTGTTCCAGTTTGAATTTGACTGTGTGCTTCCTGTTATGTTTGCTCTGTATCCTGAGCACGCATGACCAGGAGGAACCTTAAGGAGGACTAACGCTGCTATCTACGTGGGGTCCACTAGCTCAGGAAGCAAGCATGGGGAGAGACAGTGACTGTGCACATAGCTAAGGTCAGCCCTGGAGGCTCTGTAAGGCAAGGTCACTGAAACAGGGGCTGGGGGTGTAGGTAGCTTAGCTGGTAGAACACTTGCCTTGCATGAACGAAGCCCTGAATTAGATAGCTACTACTGAATAAACTGGGTACGGTGACACATGCCTGTGACCCCAGCATTTGAGAGGTAGGAGCAGGAAGACCTGAAGTGCCAGGTCATTCTCCAGTACATAACAAATTGAAGGCCAGCCTCATCTACATGAGATCCCATCTTTCAGAATGACAACATGATTCAATCAATTACAGTTATCACAATGGCCGGGTTCATTGACTGCAGGGTAGAGGACGTTTCCCACAGGAATTCAATGGACCCAGCACACTTCTTCTCCCAACGTCAACCCCACCCACCCTTACATGGATTTGACTGTGTAGATCCACACCCAGACACCCCAGGCCCATAAGCCTAGAGGACAAGGTGGAGGTAGAAGGACCTGGCCCCAGTCCTCTCAGAAACCTGCAGATTTCTCTCCACACGCCCCTCCCACACAGCCCTGATTGCCCAGATTGCCAGCAGCAGCCAGAGCCTCTGCTGGGCAGGCAGCTCAAAGCGGCGGCTGTGCCATCTCCTCTGTCATCACCATGGCCAATTAGTGGCTCTCGGGCGCCTCTGGGGCTGCCACTCCTACCTGGCTCCTCTAAGTGTGCTCGGAGTCGGTCTGAGCTTTGGCACTGCCTTCAAGCCTAACTGTCCGGGCACGGGATGGGTACATGTCACACCCAATAATATTTTCCCTCTCTACTTAAACTGAGACCTAAGTGGGCCCTGACCTTTAATGCTGTCTTTCCTCTCCTGCTGAGCCTCACCCCCTACCTCACTCCAACCCCCTTTTTGCTACAGTTGCTTTCAGGTGGCTGAGGTGGCCCATGTTGGTATCACAAAGCTTAATAAGCCATCCTCCCAGGGTATGGAGGGCTCAGATGTGGAATGGACCCCGGGAAAACTGCACAATGGTTCTGTTTTTTTTTTTTAGCTGGCAGTGGGGTGCTGGATGAATTTCTTGGTCCTTTGTTAGGGATGGTAACCCCCTCAAAAGTTGTCATGAAGATTTAATGTGTTGATCTCCGTGAGTATCCAGGGCAGCCTGATACAAGGAAATGTTAAGAATCATAAACACCTCCAGCTTCAGTTTCTCTTCCTATGTAATGAAAAGAACACACTTACCTTGTAGAACAGGGGAGGAAATTTAATACTAGAATTACACGAATATAAAGTAGGGCACAGCAGCTCATGCCTATAACCCCAGCACTGGGGAGTTGGAGAGAGGAGAGTCAGGAGATCACGGTTATCCTCAGATACATGGGTGAGTTTGAGGCAAACCTGGGCTATGTGAGACCCTATCTCAATTTAAAAAATCCTAATCTTTAGAGGGATTATGTAAGTAAATAGATATATAAACATAGTACATGCCAATCCTGGAGTCTAGAAGACCCATGGTGCTTGGGGAATGGTTTCTGATGGATAAAGATAAATTTCATGGCTCAGAGCAGGCATTTCTATCATGATTGCAGGCTGCCCTTTCCTACCCGTCAATATGCCAGGAAAATTCCCCTACCCTCAGTGAGAAAGACTCAAGCACAGTCAGTTCCTGGCTGTCACACAAGCCCAGGCTGGCCAGACAAGCACATTCCAGCCTTATCTTGAGCATTAGCAGGTCTAGGCTTCCCTCAGGAGCAGAGGGAGGAGCCAGGTTTCGTCTCAACATGTCTGGATCCAGGACAGCCAAAGGACATGCTGTCTCCCTTGGGCCATCTGCTACCCATGTTTTCTCCAATTCAGAGTTCCTGCCAGAGGCTAGGCCTGCCTGGCATTGCTCTGGGTGATGGACCTGCCTCAGTGGAGACCCAGGGACGTTTCTTGGAAGCCCACCCAGAGGTAGCCAAGATTACTGTGACCACGAGGACAACGGGTGGTTTCTCTGTCAGTTCTACATCCTCTCTGTAGCAGCTCTTGCCGTTCTGGAACATTCTGAGGACCAGCATGCTCCTGCTATGGCTGTCAAATCCTCAATGACCAATGTGGCTATCGTTCATCATTGCACTTTAGCATCTATAATGCCTTCTGAATATCAGCTCAATGGATGGTCTTGAGCATGGGTACTGGGATACAACGATGAACAAAGACCTATCCCTTATCCACAGGGAGCCATTAAATACTGGAAGAGGGACTTTACCTGCCCCTTCCCTCAGGAGGCCTCCCTTTGCTGAACTTACTGTCCATTGTCCTTGAGGACAGAGCTGCTGTCTTCCTACCATAGGCACACAATGGGTACTCCATATGCAGAAAGCTCAACTCAGGAGCATGGTCCCAACGCTATTCCAGACACCTACCTCATCACTTTCAGTCTACTGTCTGCTTTGGAAGGAATTTTCCCATGGACCTCAGATACCAAAAAGAATCAAAGCACTTCAGTCAAAATTCCCTTCCTCTGCATACCCAGGGATTCTCTGAGCAAGATGGAGCTGAGGTTGCCATAGGCTAGATATCAGACCAAGCCTTTCCAGGCACAAATGGAGGGCTGGAAATTCTGCAACCATGTTAAAACCTTTTTGTGCTTAAAAAAACATCCCCCCTTCCCCACTTCAAATAAATGTTTCAAGTCAGGTGTGGTGGCACATATCTGTAAAACCAAGAGGCTGAGGCAGAAAGATTGCCATGGCTTTGAGACTAGCCTGGGCTACATGGCATGACCTGGTCTTTTTTTTTTTTTTTTTTTTTTTTTTTTTTTAGTAGAACAAACAAACCAACAACCTGAAAGGACATTGTACAATCTGATATATTATTCAGGGATGGAGGTACTTTATATCCAAAAGGGAGTCAGGTTGGTCATGGCCATTGGGCTTTGCTGGAAGATCTGCTCAAGTGCAGATGCCAGTTCTGCCTTCATTTGGCCAGTATGAGAGACATTGCCAGGAGCAGTGGCTTTGAGGAAGGGATTTCATGTGAGTGCCCAAAAAACCTAGTGCCCCCTTCAAGACAGAAGCCTGGAACAATTCTGCCATCAGAAAGTAAGGGAAATATTTGACCATATTTGTTAGGTCTAGTATCACAAACATGTAAAGAGCTTTTTACAAACAGTAAGGAAAACACAAGGAGTCCAATAGAACAATTAGAGAAATGTTCACCATCTATTGTTAATAGACAATAAGGCTGAGCGTGATGGCACATACTAGAATCTTAGCCAGCCTTGGATGAAAAGTCAGTTCCTATTACCAACCACAGCAGCAACACACACACACACACACACACACACACACACACTCACACACTCATACACATACACACACACACACACACACACACACACACACACACTCACACACTCATACACATACACACACACACACACACACACACACACACAGAGTAAAAAAAGATGTGATGTTTTTTATATATAGCATCATCTTCCTTCTAACGTGAGCTGTCTTAGTGGGGCAGGCCTGCAATTCTAACTTCTCAGGAAGGGATTGAATACTTGCCTGGTGAGTTTATGAGACCATCTCAAGATAAAAAAAAGGGAAAAGGGCTGGCTGGGGACATAGCTCAGTGAAGGGCTTCCCTAGCACATGTGAAACCCTAACTTCAACCCCCAGTATCAAGGAAAAGGGAGATGGAGGAGGAAGAAGAGAAAGAGGAAGAGGAAGAGGAGGAGGACGATGATGATGACAACGAAGATGATGACTAGAGGGTATTCATTAAAAACAAATTCCAAGAGAGCAGATCCTCAAATGGTAGCACCTCACCTCAGGAAGATAAGATGAAGGGAAATATTTAGCTTCCTCCTCCTCTTCCCCCTCCTCCTCTGCTCCCTCTTTCCCTCCACCTCATCCCCTCCCTTTTCCTCTTCCTCCTCCTCCCCTCTGCCCTCCTTCTCCTCATCTCCCTCCTCCTTCTCTCCCTTCTGCTCTCCATATTTCTCTTCTACCCCATCTCCCTCCTCCTCCTCTTTAAAATAATGAACATGTGGACCAGCAAGCAGGCTCAGCAGACAGAGAGTCACTTTGTACCAAGCTTGGTGACTTAAATTTGATCCCTGGAGCCCAACAAGGAGAAGTGACTGCTGCCAACTGGCCTCTGACTTCCACATACACAGAGACACACTAATGACTGTAATTTTATTTTAAAGATAATGAACTTTTATGAACTTAAAAAAAATCAAGAACATTTTCTTTTCTTTTTCTTTTTTTTCTTTTTTGGTTTTTTGAGACAGGGTTTCTCTGTATAGCCCTGGCTGTCCTGGAACTCACTTTGTAGACCAGGCTGGCCTTGAACTCAGAAATCCGCCTGCCTCTGCCTCCTGAGTGTTGGGATTAAAGGCATGCGCCACCACACCTGGCCTTTCTTTTTCTTTTTTTTAAGGAAATCTGATAGTGAAGTGATGTGTAACATCATGGGCTGTCTGTGGGAAGCAAGGCCGCGCCAACCACACTTCCTGCCTCTTTAGTATATAGTAAGCATTTTTCTCCTTGCTGGCTCCATACCCTTCTTGCACCCTGTGCTGGGACGAACCCTATGAAATGGCAGTTCTAACTCTCTTGGCTTCTTAGAGCTTGCCGAGAGTTGAGGGCTAAGATGAGTGTCCAGGTCATTTGCTATCACAGTATTTCTGTCGTTAGAATGCTCCATGTTTGCCTGGACTCATCTTCATAGATGGCACATGGACATCTTAGAGTGTCTGAGATCTGCTCTGCTGGCCTGAAGCCTGGTCATCTGCCTCTTGAAATTGAGTTGGCTATCATGATCAGACTCAGTGACATTCTATGCCCGTGATTGAAACCTACAAGCAGCTTGTGTATCCTTGGATTGTGTTTCTTACTGATCTATACATGGGATGTAGTGACTTGAATCAGAGCATCTTAACAGGATAAAATGGGATGGGGATAGGGAACACAAAAGAGATATTTGGTCCAGCAAGTTATTTTCTGATGACAGATATAAAGCCCCAAGAGATAAAGCAGCTTGGAATTTTGTGTTAGAGCCAAGAGGCCTAACCCTGTCTTTGTTCACATGTGAACTTCATAGTGCTTGGTTTTGAGAAGAGGTGACTGCCAAATAATGGGCGTGGAAGCAAACTGAATAGAGAGTTCACAGAAATTCTGGGAAATAGTACCTACCCTTAGGTTGCTAACAGTTGAGTTTCAACCAGAATTCCTTAGCCATCACCCCAGTACACGAGGGTGGTGGAGGAAAGAGAATAGTAAGTTGCAGGTAACCTGTGCTACAGGACAAAAATGCCTTGGACATTGGCATTCAGTGTACAGGGCTGGGATATAGGTAGATGTGCTAGCCCCAGTGACAAAAGCTAAAACCAACCAACCAACCAACCAACCAAAATCTCCTGAAGAAAGTGGGTTGTGATCTGAGCACACTGACACACACAGTCACATCTACCCAGTGTGAGTTTTGGGAGTGTAGAACCATTTGTCTCTAAGTAGTTTCTTTACTTGCCCAATGTTTGCCTAAGCTTGTTACTAATTTTTTTTTTAAAGTCATTAAAATGTGAACATGTTATTCAGAGAAGGGATTAGGTTAACTCTTTGGAGTCTCCTGTCGGATTATATGAACTGTGGAAGAATTGAAGGGTTTTCCAGAGAGCCTGCCTGCACGAGAGGAGAGGTTGTGCAGGTTGGGAAGGAGGTATTCAAGAAGATAAACTGAGTGTGTTAGCATTTAATGAGGGATGACCTTGTATTCCACAGCAGCAGGCAAAGCATCCTGGATTTTCCATCTTTTCTTTGAAGTCTTTTGCTTTCTTTAACTCTGTTGCTGTTGTTGTTTATGGAGTGGGCTACAGGCCACAGCACACACGTGGGTGACAGCAGACAACTGTACAGCAGTTGGTTCTCCTCCTTCCAACGAGGAGATTCTGGGGTTCAAACTCAGGTCACCATGCACACTGAGACAGCTCATCGGACCTCCGTCCTTTCCGTGCTCGACAGCCTGAGCTCACGTTTAAGGATCTGTTCTGTATGGGCTAGTCTCTAAACTCTAAGGGAACTTTGACTGAGGGCTGAGCTAAGTTTTTAGTGAAAATACCTTCCTATATAGTCAAGTCTAATGTAGACTGGGCCTATTTATTTTAGGACTTGTGTCTGTGCCTCCCCCCCCACCCCCCGCCCCGTTCATTTGACAGCAGCGTGAAAATGTGCTTACAGTTCAAAATCAGTAACCATCCCTCAGAGCCACTTGGCTCTGCTCAACAATTCCTTCCTTTTTGTGCTTTAGGATTTTTTTTTTTTCTGACAGGAAAAAAAAGACAGAGGAAGGAAATTCATCTGTAGGGCCAGAGAATTAAATGAGCTAACTCATGAAAGCAGCTGCAACAGGCCTGCACAGAGCAGCACCTGTGACTGGGGACTGGGGACCTTTTGCTTACGTTCCCTGGAGATTTCTAATTCCTGATCCTGTTTTAAAGATTTACTTTAGTATTTATTTATGTGTATGTGTGAGTAAACATAGGTGCCCATAGAGGCCAGAAGAGGGCATCAGACCTCCCCACCCCTTTGGAGCTCAAGTTACAGGTAGCTGTGAGCTGCCCATTTTGGGTGATAGGAACCAAACTTGAGTCCACTGGAAGAGCAGTATTCCTTTTAACTGCTAAGCCAAGCCATCTCTCCTGCCCCATGTTTCTTTCTCTTGGCCCTGAGTTTGCTTTGGTGAGCATGCTTCTTAAAAGGCTAGATGATTTGGGAGAGCCTCAGTGTATTCTACTTCTCTTCTGTCTTCATTTGCATCTGGAAACTCCCTTGGGATCATCTAAATCCATGATTCTGTGTTTTAAGAAGTACCTCTCAAACTGGGTTCCCAGGAGCTTTGGGGTTCCACAGAGCCTTTAAAGAGGAGGCTTCACAGGTGTGGGGTGGTAGATGGCTGGGCTCAGAGTGTTCCCCCCAACAAAGAAACATGGTGTCTTATCTGTTTTACCTATTGTATTTCTATGAAGTATTTGCCTGAGAGAGGCATCTCCACACTCAAATAAATGTGAAAGCCATTGTCAAGAGCCTCGAACTGTCTAAGCCATGTGGCCTCGGGACAGGGGAAACATTCCTCAGACAGCAGAGAAGCCCTGTTTGAATGGCTGTGGGCCCTCTTCTATTTCTAAGTTCCCTCTTGGCTGCTGTTTCTGTTTTCCCTGATCCCCCACCTGCTGTAGGTGGGTGCTGCACCCTCCCTATATCCCTCCTGACTCACCCACCTGGCTTTGGGCAAAGCTTTACTCCCTCCTTTACCTCTCACCTGCTTCCTGCTCTGACTTCTGACAATATTGTGTTTCTTTACTCTACTCTGGCTTCTTGACTATATGGTCTCCTGCCTGCCTTGACTTAGATACTGGTGTCCTGAAGAATTCTCTGTCTTCCTGGGTGTCCATCCAACCAGGAGATCCTTGCTCTTCAATGGCCTTCCACCACCATTTACTTTGAAGCTGAGGCTGGGGTTCATGGGGGTTAAGTCAAGTTCCTGAACTCCACCGTGATTGGGAAATGGAGCTGTGGTGATCCAGTGACTACGGGGAAAATAGGGTTTGCACCCATGGAAGCTTGCCTTACCAGGAACTTTCAGATTCCTTTCATTCACATCACAATGTGGTAAAACTGCAATATTCCTGTCTGTGTTAGGTATGAAGAAACTGAGGGGGAGACTTACATGGTTGGCTAAGCTCAGTAAAACTGGAAATAAACTCTGGGTCTAAATTCTGAATTTGAGTGGTTGTAATTTATGGACGTACACATATAAGATTAGAAACAGGTTAGTGGCTACAGCAGTGTTGGGACACACACACACACACACACACACACACACACACACACACACACAAACACACAATTTTTTCAGTATTGGCCATTGAACCCTGAGCCTGGGGCATGCTAGACAAGTTCTCTACCATTGACCCATAGCCTCAGCCAAGAGAGTTCATGGGAGTAGCGTGGCTGGAGGGCGGTTATGGGAGATAAGAAAAGGGCCTCAGTGTGGGGCAGCCCCAGAGGCCCAGCATTGGAACCTAGCCAAGTAGAGTGTAGTGAGGCCTCAGAAATGTCATCTCCAGAGTGAGTGTGCACCCCTTAGAATTTGGCTGGTCTAGTTCCTGGGGACTGTAAGTTGAGCTGCTCCTGTCTCCAAGACGAGATGCACTGGCTGAAGGTCCTGTTCCCTCTGTTGGGCTGCACCTGGTGTCCCTTGAGTGAATGTTTCAAAGCACTTTTGCCCTATGGCCCCGAATGTCTGCTGGGTAATTCCAGAGGAACTGTGGCCCATTGTTCTGCCTGGTGAGAAAAGGAACTGCAGTAATGGCTGAGGGGAAGCAGGAGGAAGAACCCTTTGTCGGGGTGATGTTCTTAAGACCTTAATATTCAATCATCTCTCTCTGCCTCTGCTCCACCCGATAAGCTGGTGGCTTTGGGGCACTCACTTCATGGATGCCTGAGAGCTGATTGAGAAGGGGAATGAGTTAGACCCACTGTTCATAGGATGCACAACACTTCAGCACCTGGTCCCTGGGAGTTGATAGAACAGGTCTGGCTGATCGTGGCTTAGGCGAGAGGAGGGAGTGGGAGCACTTACCCTTGCTGCAGGCGTGGCTTAAGGTTTGAGTTGTCTTTTGAGAACTTAACATCAACAATAAAATTTAGTTAAAAAAAAAAGTCACCCTACCTTTTATCATCTCTACATGCTGGCCATGTTAGACAAGTCAGGTAGGAGACTGTAGCTCAGTGGTAGGGTGCTTGCTTAGCATGAGTGAGGCCCTGGATTTGATCCCCAAGTACTGCAAACCAAACCTTCCCTCTGGGGTGGGCCCTCTCCCCACTGCTTGGCACCCCCTAGCAGGCTAGTTACCTTGAGAACCCAGAAGCTGAAGTCGGGAGACAAGGACTTGTGTTTACACTGCTTTACCCAACTGTCAAGTTGCTTACCTTTTCTAATCCTTAGTATTCATTAGGAAATACATTTAGTTATTGATGTACTCGTGTGTGTGTGTGTGTGTGTGTGTGTGTGTGTGTGTGTGTGTGTAGGGACAACCTGCAGGAATTGGTTCTTTCTTTCCATTATTTGGATCTCAGGGATCAAGTGCAGCCAATGAGGCTTGGTGACAAGTGAGGGAGAAATGAGGACATGGCTTCTCTAGGGTATAGCTAAGGAGGTTTATTGTAGCTATGAGGGAGAGCACAGCCAGAGGCGTCTGGGAGGTCCCAGGCTGAACCCAGTCATGAGAGGTGGGGCAGGGAGAGGGAGAAAAGAGGAGGGGGAACAAGCAGAGCTCCTGGGAACCAGGAGACGGAGAGAGTGCATAACCAGAATGGCTGGGGTAATAGAGGGGTCGGAGGCTGGAGGAAGGGAGCCAGAACCAGCCCTTGGGAGGGAGAGGCTTATGATGGGGGAAGGATGAGGGGTGATGGGAGAAGCCACAGGTACTGAGTGAGACATGTGTGTGTGTGTGTGTGTGTGTGTGTGTGTGTGTGTGTGTGGTGTGTGTATGTATGTGTGTGTGTGTCTTTGAGAACTAATAGCCAGCACTTTTACCCATGAGCCACCTCTTCCACCCCCCCATTTTTATTTATTCTTACTGTGTGTATATGAGACGTGTGATGGACATGTGTGTAGAAGTCAGAGGACATGCTGTTGAGTCACTTTTCTTCCACATATCTTTGGGTTTCAGGGTTCGAGGGATCCAATCACAAATCATAAAGTCTGCATGGGCAGTATTTTATTCTTTGAACCATCCTTCTGGCTCTCCCAATATTCTGGTTTAGAAAATGGAACCAAGATTGTGTCTTCAAATATTAAAAGAAAGAATAATATTAAATAAAATAATAATAAATAAGTAATAATTAAATTATACTTATCTATTATAAGTATACTTATATACTTATAATTATAAAGGCAAATAATAGAAATTAACCTTTATAGAGAACAGCTGCACGTGTAACAGTACCCACATAACTTTATGAATCTATCTCATGGTATATTTGGGTCATTTGGGGATTATTCTCTCTTGGCAATGCAGAGTCTGAGAGGGTTGAGTCAGGCTTTTTCATGTGGTGTTGGGTATTGGGTTGGGACATTACCAAACCTTGAGATGCTATCTAAAAATATACTCCTTAATGGGGTTCCTAGGCAGATAACAGGGAGCCCTTGTGAGGTACAACCAGGCCCAGCCAAGTTCTATAGCCAGGCCTATCTGCTGGTGACCTGCCCTGCCCTAACAGGTGAGGAGTGTTTGGGGAGCTGAGCCCTCTGCCTGAGAAGAGGGGTATGTTCCTGACACAATGGCAGGAGAGTGTGTTGGCTGAGCAAGGATGGTGGGTCTGTGTCTTGTGGATTTACTGTCCCTTGATAAGCCCTGCTACATGACTGGTACCAGCTTCAGGCACCAAGTTCCCACCTGCCAACATCTTGTTCCTTCTCACCTGGACAGTCAAGTTCTGTTACAGATATTATGACTTCCCAAATAATCCTCCATGTTGGGTGAAGCAGCTTTATATCTCTCTCTCTCTCTCTCTCTCTCTCTCTCTCTCTCTCTCTCTCTCACACACACACACACACACACACACACACACACACATACACACACACACACACACACCACCTTGAAAAGGGAGGAAACCGAGGACAAGGGGTTAAATAGGATGCTTGAGGCCATGGTCAGTTAATGGAGAGGCTCTGACTTGGGGAGCTGAGCCCTATGCTCGGGGAAGAGGTGTCCCTGACAGAGTTGCGTGAGAGTGTGTTGGCAGGTCAGAGACAACAGTTTGTAACTGATCACTCAGCCCTTTTAACTCAGGGCTCCCAACACCAGCTCGGAGATGGGACTTTGGAGAATGAAGGGGAAGCTTTCGATTCTATTCACTGTTGTCTCAGCCTCTTTGGAGTCTTCTGACAGAAGCGTTAGCAGGTCTCTGAGCTGGTGTGGCTCCCCCTCGCACACTCCACGATTGGAGAGGCTCTGCTCTCTCCCTGCATCTTACACTGAGTGGCTCTGTCCTAACTTAGAGGGGCCCTTGCTATTCGCCATTCACCCCCATATCCTAACTCGGTTTCTTGTGTACTGTGAGGACCTCAGCTTCTGGCTGTAGAGCCTTTGTGGAGTGAAGACCTGTAGCTGTCTTCACCTGCTCTTGAGTCTACAGGTACCCTCTGGAGGGTATAGTAAGATTATTTCAGATTCTGCTTTTATGCATGTGCTGTGACTGTGGAATAGCCCACTATGCATGTGAACTGCCAAAGCAGTTCCTTCTACACACGTACACACACACCACCAACACAGAGTGTTATGGTTTTTTGTTTGTTTGTTTTGTTTTTTTGTTTTTTTTAAGAATTTCAATGACTAGGGGATGTAGCTCGGTGACAGAGTGCATGCTTTGCATGTATGAGTTACCTGGGTGAAATCCCCACTATCTCCACTCTTTACCCAGGTGGGGGTGGCCTACACCTTTATTCCCAGCACTGGGGAGACAAAGGCAGGTGGATCTCTGAGTTTGAGTCCAACCTGGTCTACAGAGTGAGATCTAGGACAGCCAGGACTATTACACCAAGAAACCTGCCATGTCTCCAAAAAAAAGGGGGGGGGATCACTGATCACTGAAGTATTTACATCATTTCTTACCTCTCTAACTCCTCTCATCCCCCCCCCCACTGTTCATCAATATATTAACCACAGTTTGCATAAATCCAGAAAATATGAGCCAGGTGTGGTGATGTATGAGAGGCAGATGGATCTTTGTGAGTTCGAGGCCAGCCTGGTCTACAGAGTGAGATCCAGGACAGCCAGAGCTACACAGAGAAACCCTGTCTCAACAAAACAAAACAAAACAAAACAAAACAAAACAAAACAAAACCAAAACCAAAACCAGGCCAGCAGCTTGACTGCTGATACCTATAAAGGCAGTAGAAGCAGGCTCTTTCACAGGGGATCCTAAAAAACCTCTGCCTCTGTTTTGATAGTAGGTTACTATCACAGCAGTTAAAGAAGAGCTGTTCTAAGTCATGGTTCCCAGCCCAGCTATCTAAGAGAGCCACCAAGGGGCTGAGCACAGGGGTGCCTGTATTCGGGAAGCTAGGGCACAGGAATCATGAGTTTATGACCTGCCTGAGCTATATAGTTAGGCTCTATATCAAAAAACAAAACCAGAATAAGATAAAAAAAGTTAAGTATCTCCATCTCCAGGTCATAGACCAGACCTAACTCAGAATCTCTGGACTTGAAATCTAGACCTGCTTCATTTTAAAATTTCCCAGGGGCCTCTAGAATGCTGCCAAGGTTGAGACATACTGCTCTTCAATCGAAAGAGTCAACTAATTGTTTAGAGTATTCCCACATCTGGGTGTACACTCGCATCAGGGGATAAGGGCGCTTTTAAAATGACACTGATTCCCCGGCTGTGCATTCCAGACCATTTGAAGCAGTGACTTCCAGCCCTAGGTATCTCTTAGTCAGCCCTCATCTATGCCAGCTGCTCCTACGGATGGTGAGCCAAGGGTACAAATGTTTCCTTTGCAACTGTCTACCAGTGAATCATGACTCACATTTCATAGGTCAGGAAAAGGATGTTCAGAGCAGGTAGTGGCCTGACCCACATGACCGCATAAAGAAGTCCCTGAAGCAGGTCTGTCTAACCTTGAAACCTTTCCCAGTTTTCCAGATCCCAGTTATTGCATCCTGGACCTAGTGGAAAGTTTTCTCTGTCCTTCCCCCAAACAGCCAAAGGCAAGGAAGTTCCCGGGAAGGTAGCCGGAGACTGTGGCTCTCCTTCCGGCTGCTCCCAAAGCCTGAGCTGAGGCCCCTTCAGGAGAGACGAAAGGCCCCAAGATGACTCCAGTTACCTGGTGTTTGGCTTAGTCCTAGTCTGCCACTTTTGAGATGCATCTTTTTGGAGGGAGAGAGAGTAAGCCTGCCTTACTCACTTCTCATTTGCACCCTCTTCTCCTGGAGAAACCAAGAGGCAAAAGCAAACACTCACTTTTTGAGAACTTAAGGGATTTTTCAGCCACGTGGCAGAAAGATGTCTCCATTCCCTCATAAAACCAAGGAGCTGTGATGTCAAGGTGACCTGACACTTTTAGTTCTGCTTTGTGACTTTGTGTTCCCAGGTCATTGCATAGCATGGCTTGAAGCTGGGCACTGGGGGATTTGGGTGTCAAACCTACTCCTGTGCCAACACCTGCATGTATACAACTTAAAGGCCTCGAGGTTTCAGTTTCTTCATCTATCAACTTACTGAGGATTGTGGGGAGACAGTTACCAGAACTCGGAAATGCCAGGCCTGCCAGCAGCCTTTGAAGTACCAGAAGGAAAGGAATATTTGGCCCTGACGCTAAGACTCAGGCCACCTGGGACCAAAAGCTTTGTTAAGTGTTTGCTGGCACCTGTTCTGGGACCTTATGTCCCCAACACTTAGAGTGGCTCCAAGTGGCCATCTGTGTTAGAGATCACATTGAATGTGCTCACTCTGGCCTTTCTCCACCTGTGTCAGCCCTCAGTGTGTGGACAGCTCAGAGCCAATACTTAGAGCCCGCATAGCTGAAACTTTATAGAGTTAGTGGTCCACATAATATAAATTTGACCCCTAAGCCTAGCTCCTAGGGACCTCCCCCCTTGGGGTTGGGTCTCCCTCTGCACCTGTTGTCCCTGCCTTTGTCCCCTGTTATTTACCAGCCAGCGCAGGGTACATGCTCGGACGGTGTTGAGTGAAGGGCAAAGGTAGAGGGATGAATGAATTTGCTTTTGGCGACATCTCTCAAGTGCCTGCTATGACAGGCTGTTTAGCTGTCGGCTATCTGCTCACTCGGCTTCATTTCGTTTGTGTCAGCCAGTTCATTTAGAAGATCATCTCTTTAAAGAACATTCTAAAAATAGGATGCTTTAAATGCAATGCCATTTTCCGAGGTTGGGACAAATACCCAGAGTTTCTCACAAGGGTAGCTTTTACACCAGATCCACTAAGAAAGTGTATTGGGGGGGCTCTTGATCCACCAGGCCCCTTATTAAGCCATTATCAGATTAATAAATCTTTCTGAGCTACTCAGGCATTTGGAGGGAGGTGGAACAATATGGGTCAAAATGGAGGCTGAGAGGGAGTACCTTAGAGTTAGGTAAGGAGGGGACACTAACAGTCACTAGGGATTTATGTCTGTCCCAGCTCACGGCCTGAATTGAGACAGAGAGGCGCAGACTGCCCTCAGCACACTTAGGGAAGCTGGCTCAGGGCTGCTTGGATCACCATTTCATGGCCCTTGTCTCAAAGAGCCTGAGCTGGGTCATGTCTCCGGTAACAACCTGAGAAACTTTGTGGGCAGCTGCTTTGATGTCCAGTACTGCTGCTAATTCAGTTGTGAGTCACTTCACCTCTCTTTATGCCCTAGTTTGCAAATTTTACAACTCCCTGTTCACACTATGATGATGATGATTAACCTTGCCAAGTGGCCTTTACCCCACCCCACCCCCACCCCCATCCTAATCAGGATCCTCACCAGACCAGCCTGTTTTTATGGATGTTGTGACTTTAACTGGTAGTATAGATCTGGGTTCTAGATGAGTCTTCCCCAAGGACAAGGCCATGTCAGCCTAACCAAGTTAACACTTCCCAGGGCTTTGTATGCTGGGAACAACAACATTAACATCCCTCTTAGTAAAATGTGAAGATCCCATAGGAATAGAAGGGAATTCAGTCCCTGCTCTACCTGAGGCACTCACTGCACATCAGCCCAGTGACACATCTTTCCATCTTGGTAAAGTAACCTGCTGATTGTTTTGGTAGCTGGCCATGAGGGCCACTTCTCCAGAGTCTATACCTTACTTGTCTGTGTCTGCGTCCCCACAGTGGCCAGTTTGCCATCGTGAAGAAGTGCCGGGAGAAGAACACAGGGCTGGAATATGCAGCCAAGTTCATCAAGAAGAGGCAGAGCCGGGCCAGCCGTAGGGGCGTGTGCCGGGAGGAAATCGAGCGGGAGGTGAGCATCCTGCGGCAGGTGCTGCACCCCAACATCATCACGCTGCACGACGTCTATGAGAACCGCACCGACGTGGTGCTCATCCTTGAGCTGTGAGTGGGGCGCCGGGACCAATGACGTGGGGAAGCGGGGTGTAGGGCGCTGGGACCCATGATGTGGGGAAGCGGGGTGTAGGGCACCGGGACCCATGACGTCGGGAAGCGGGGTGAGCAACCAGACTGAAACTCTGCCCAAGAAGATGCAGTCAGCTGTAGCCGGTTTCCTTCTGCCTCCCTTATCCTCAGCCTTCTTTTAAAATGAAGCTGAGCCGGGCGTGGTAGTGCACGCCTTTAATCCCAGCACTTGGGAGGCAGAGGCAGGCGGATTTCTGAGTTCGAGGCCAGCCTGGTCTACAAAGTGAGTTCCAGGACAGCCAGGGCTAGACAGAGAAACCCTGTCTCGAAAAACCAAAAAAAAAAAAAAAAGAAGCTGATGGAGGGGGTGAGCGTGCTAAGTAGCAAGGGTAACAAATAATGAACCTAACCCTTGCTTTCATTAGATTTTTGAGATCAAAGAGAAGAAACCACTGGACCATCTCACCGGTCTATTTAAAGAGCCTAGCTATACCCCTGCATTTACAAGGTGCCATGTTTGTCATCTTGCTCTGTCCTGCTTAAAGCAGTCTGACTAACTCAGAGAGGTATCTATGTTCACTCTGTTCACCTTATTTCACCCTCATAGGGATACAGTCACAGAGACTCTTAGCATACCCATTTTACAGATGAGAACACCAAGAAGGTCAACATCCCATTGCTGGGAAATAGCAAGGCTGAGACTGCCATCTACACAGCCTCACACGTGAGGTGCAGCCTTGAGATGGCTGAGAAGGACTTCACAGTGGCTGGTGGAATTTAGTGACACCAAGACTCCAGCTTGGTTAGCCACTCTGATGTCCCTGAGCTAGTGAAGCCTGATCAGTAGTAGGGTCTGAGTCAGGCTGTGGCACAAGTCACCATAGCCTCATCCAGCCTGTTAATCAGCAAGACCCCAGGACAAGAGTGTTCTGAGCCTCATAACCACTAGTAAACACTCGCCAATCCACAGAGGACTGGGGTGTTTGTCTCACTATTTTTCTTGATTTTGTGACTGTGAGCAAGTCACCTGAGAACCAGGAAGTGTCCTTTACCTGCCTCCAGATTGAATGGACAACCTGACATTTGAGACTTACCTATACCTTGGAAGATATAACTAGTTAACTTAGAGAATTTACATCCTCTTGAATTTGATTCTTGCATTATCAACCTCTGTGTTTAGCTGCATAGAATTGCCAATAATCCTCTCTTCTCTAGGGCCTGATGTCCTCTCGTTTCATCTATGGACCCCTTTGCAAAGTGAACTAGTTACTGCTTGTGTCTCCCTGACCAAGACAGGAGTCTGATAAAGGCCTTCTTCTTCCCCAGAGATGATAAGTCATGTGTACACTCCACGTGGCATGCTCTAAGGCTAAGGATCACTGGTTAGCATCCCGATTCCCAGCAGACAGAGACAAGCCCATCTTCCTGGGAAGTCCAGAGTCACTTCTTTAAATGACTATTATTATCCCCCCCCCCTAAAACCAAATACAAACAAAAAACCAAAACCCTACAGGAACTAGGAAAGGCATCTGTAACCCTCCAGCCCAGTTACTTGTGTTTCTCTGTGGTTCCCCTCAATCCTTATCACTTTGTATATAATTTTACAATTTCCTGTTCCACTTTTCTCTCCAACTAACAGAACTCCATATATAGCCGCTTTTCCATTTAAATAACTATATCATGTTTCATTTCACTACACATCAGTGCTTCTCTATTGCTGGACATTTGCTTATAATTTTCCAGCTCTTACCCTTTACAAACGTTACTGATAGAGCTCTGTCTTCCCAATGGTCTGCCTCTTTTCTTTTGAATTAGTTATTTCAGCTGACTCTCCAGGAGTGGAGGATTAAGTTAAAGGTAGGCAGATATAGGTTCTTGGTGACTTTACTTCCAAAGGATGCTGGGACAGGACAGTATTTCTGATTGCCTTCAGCCTTGGCAACTGTGGAACATCTGTTTTAAAACAAGTGTCTTTATTCATCATTATAGTTACAAATCAGTATCTTGTCATTTTAATTGGCATTTGTTTGTTTGTTTGTTTGTTTTTTGGGGGGTGTCAAGACAGGGTTTCTCTGTGTAGCCCTGGCTGTCCTAGAACTCACTTTGTAGACGAGGCTGGCCTCGAACTCAGAAATCTGCCTGCCTCTGCCTCCTAATTGGCGTTTCTTTAACTTCTGGGAAAATGATGCATTTCAACATGTTTGTGGAACCCCAGCATTTGGGGTTCCCACATGTTTGTGGAACCCCAGCATTTGGGGTATGATATGCTTCTACTCTGTCTCCAACTCTCCCAGCAGGGCTCATGACAGGCCTGAACTTAGATACTGTCATCTTGTGAGTGCAGGTGCACCATGGGTAATATCACTCCCCACACAGGTGTTTCCAGGACTTGCTATGTTTGTTCTAGCTGTCCACAGTTTCTGTCTCCTTTACTTCCAGGTTGCTGCATTGTGCTTGGGATGTCTGGCAGAGGAATATTAAGGGTTTATGAAATTAGAAAAGAGCCAAGTTTGTAAAGACCACACTCAGACCATGCTTGCTGGGCTCTAAGGAGGACTTCCCCGGGGATGAGGACTTCCCAGAGGATGGGGAATTCCCAAGGGAGGAGCACTTTCCAGGAGAGAAGGACTTCCAATGGGAGAAGGACTTCCTGGGGAGGGGTTCCTAAGGGAGCAATTCAGAAGGTTTTTCTTGGACTTGGTGACTCTTGTTGGACCCATCAAAAGTTCTTGGCATTTGGGTCCTCTCCGGGCAGCAGGTTAGCCCAGTGGTTAGACATAAGTGTTAGTGTCCACTCATTCACTTGCAGAACTTACCTGTTTATTTGTTGGTCATTTTCTCAGACAGCATCTCACCGTAGTCCAGGTTGCTCCAGGTTGCTCTAGATCGTGTGACACTCCCAGTTCAGCCTATTCAGTGCTAAGATGACAGATGTATGGGTTTATAGATGTGTGTCACCACATGTATATAATGTGTGCATGCATATGTATGTATTCAGTATATGCACATATATGTGTGTAGGCCTGAGGATGACATCAGTGTTCTGCAATACTATTCTCTGTCTTATTTCCTTGAGGTAGGATCTCTCCCTGAATCTGGAGCTGGACCGGCAGCCAACAGACCCCACTGATTCTCCCGTTCCTGCCTCCCACAGTGCTAGGCTTACTGGTGTGCATGGCAACACACAGCTTTTCACATGGGTGCTGAGGATTTGAACTCAGGTCCTGGTGTTTACAGAACAATTGCTCTTATCCACTGAGCCATCTCCCCAGCCCCTCACTTGCAGTGTTGATGGGCGAATTGACTCTGGTCCCAGTGCATTCTTTAGCAGCTGTTGTCTGGTTTGATGCTTCCATTAGTTTCTACTGAAGAGGCCAGTAGCAGAAGATCTGCCCTGCCCCAACTCCTGTTCCTTTCAGCTGTCTTCATCCCATCTCTGGCTTTCTTAGGAGGCACCTGTTTCTGGTCATGGCGATTAAAGGGAGGATTAGGAAAGATTTTTCTATCTATATAACTTGATTTCCATATAGCTCTAAGACTATATTCAAAATCTCGATAGCTGAACTCATGCCATATGTGGAGAATGCCCTTTTGTAGCCTCCTGGACTCCAGAATTGCAGCAAGCGGTGCCCTGGCAGGGGCTCCTGGGTGACACTGATACTTCCTAGGCCCAGCAGCTGTGACATGAATGCTCCATCATGTGCCTGTGCAGGTCATTTATGTACACGTTACCAGAAGACCTCTGGAAAGCATTTTACCAGGTGTACCAACCGGCAAGGGAGAAAGGGGTTGACCCTGAGAACACTATTACAGAAGAGAAGAGACCTGACTCTTACTTAGCCTTTGCTGGGGGTGGGGTGGGGTTGATTTGAGCTGTGAGCGGAAAGAATCCTGGAAGGAAATGGAAAATGTCCCAGGACAGAGGTTTTAGAACTGAGAGGCTCTTGGTTAAAAAACTGTTTCCAGGCTTGTAGATACAGCATGGCAAGCTTCTACCTTTGAATTCTATTCTCTTTATGTGTGTGTGGGTAAATCTGCCATGTGCATGCAGTGCCCACATTGGCTGGAAGAAGACTTCGGATCTCTGGGAACTGGAGGTGTAGACAGTTGTGAGCTGCCATATGAGACCAGGGAAACAAGCTCATGTCCTTTCGAAGAACAGTCTGTTTTTTGTTTTTGTTTTTGTTTTAACTGCTGAGCTCTCTCTCCAGCCCTCATCAATGTTTTAATTTATTCCCATTTTTAAATGTTTTTGTTTGATTTGTTTTGATTTTAAGACAGGGTGTCTTATAGCCTTGGCAGCTTTTAAACTCTCCATGTAGACAAGGTTGGTCATGATCTACTGACCTTCCTGTCTCTACCTCCCGAGTCCTGGAACTACAAATGTGTGCCACCACATTGAGTTTATGAAACAGGATCAAACCTATGCTGCCTGTATGCTAGGCAAGCATTGTCCTAATTGAGTCACCAAACTTCTACTGAGTGGCTTTTGCACACGAGGTGTTTCAGAAGCAAACTAGTCTATGTGGAGAGAGATCTGGTGGAGATGAGATGGAGGCAGGGACAGTGTCTGGGTGGCTTTGTCCAGAGACACTTGGGCTACATGATGTGGAGAGGGCAGGAAGAAAGGAGCTTGTGGAGGACTTGCAGTCAGGTGATGTGGCTTTTTTTTTCCTCGTTCCGGTCAACCCTGCTCGCTCTGGTCTGCCCTGCTCACTCCGATCGGCCCCACTCGCTCCGGCCGGCCCTGCTCGCTCTGGCCCCTGGACCCGCTCGCTCTGGCCAGCCCTGCTCGCTCCGACTGGCTCTGCTCGCTCCAGCCGCCCCCGGTTCAAGGATTCATTATTTATTTATTTATTTATTTATTTATTTATTTATTTATTTAGGGTTTTTTGAGACAGGGTTTCTCTGTATAGCCCTGGCTATCCTGGAACTCACTTTGTAGACCAGTCTGACCTCTAACTCAGAAATCTGCCTGCCTCTGCCTCCCGAGTGCTGGGATTAAAGGCGTGCGCCACCATGCCCGGCTCTATTATTATTATTCTTAAGTACGCTGTAGCTGACTTCAGAAGCACCAGAGGAGGGCGTCAGATCTCATTACGGGTGGTAGTAAGCCACCATGTGGTTGCTGGGATTTGAACTCATCACCTTCAAAAGATCAGTCAGGTGCTCTTACCTGCTGAGCCATCTCACCAGCTCTGATGTGGCTTTAAAACCTGGTTCTGTCACTCGTTAGCTGTGTTGGGGGTGGGGGGAACCACTTGCTCTCTTTGGCTCTCAGTTTCATTCTAAATGGAGAGAGGAAGAAACCTGCATTCCTCCCAGTGGATGTGATGGTCAAGCGAGAAAATATTCTGGAAGGCATATTGAAGGAATGGTGAACTTGAAATAAAACTTTGTTTGAGACCTGCTCCAGTACAACACCCCTGCAGGGACACACTACCTAGGACTTATCAAGGACTTGTCAAGGCCTCCCAGCGCTGAGTCAGCCCAAAGGCGGCCAAGAAGTCTCTCTCTTGTTTCAAGAAGAAAAGCTGACATCTGGGAACTTGCATACAGCCCATCCTGAGGTTAAGGTCGTAGAAGGGCTGGACTTTCACCCTAACCCTTCCCGGGACAGATTTAAGGTGTCCCTTGTAGCAACTGTGAGGTTCCAGCACCTGCCCCAAGTCAGGGTGGGGACAGGATGCTGGATGATGTCACCCTGAGACATAGAAAATGCTGTGCTAGACTGATCTCCAGCACCCATTCAGCCCTATAGGCCACGCCCAGCTCACTCGAAGCAAGGAGGACCTGCAGCAGGAGCAGTGAATGGACAAAAGAAATAAAAAGGAAAGGAATGGACGTGACTGCTCCTGGGTATGGTGGAGGAGAACGTTTACTCTAGATATGCAGCAGAGCATAGCCAGAGGCAGACATATCCTGAATGGTATGGTCACGTCTGTGAACCTTGTGAGGAGAGAGAGAGGGGAACCAAGTACAACAGCCAGAAGGACAAAGGTGCAAAAAAGGATCCAAAAGAGGACGGGTAACCAAACTGTCTGGATTATATAGGGGAGAGCCTCTCGGGGGAGGGCAACCCAGCCCTTGGGCTGGAAAGTTCAGGGCAGAGGTGTGGTGTGCCAGCCCCACCCTGTAACAGCTAGGGACTGAGGCACTCTGGGAGAACCCGGAGGCAGGTCGGTTTCGAAAATGTTAAATAAGCACCCAAGCTGTTTGTCCCAGCTTTGAAATTTAATGGACAGCAGGTTTGCTCCAATGTGCACCCTTGTCCTCCCTACCTAAAATAAACACCAGCCCTGTTGCTGAGATTAAAAATGTCCCCACAAAGACAACTGGAGAGAGGAGAGGGTTACTTTGACACTCTCTCGCTGTGAGGCAGTGAGGGTGCAGTCCTTCACAGCAGGAAAGGCTGCCGGTCACATGGCAGCCACAGCCACAAACCAGAGGTGACGACTGCTAATGCACAGCTCACTGAATCTCTTTTTATCCAGTCCAATAGAATTGAGTACTGACCAAATGCAATTCTAAATTTTCTAGTAGTCACACTGAATAGATAAAAAGGAATAAGTGACCTGATGTTAAAGATAACTTTAGTGACTCCAACATATACTGACTTTAATATGTAGGCAGTATGAGGTTATTGAGGAGATAGATAGATAGATAGTCTACATAAGCTAATGTGGATTTGACACTCAGAGCACATATCTGCTTATAGGTATTGCCCTGGTTAAAGTAAACAGTAGTTCTATTTAAACAGTAAACTTGTGTCTAATGAAGAAATTTTACACTTCATCAGTTTTTGTATTAAAATTAGATTAAATTTAAAAATTGAGTTCCTTAGTCACATTGGCCATATTTCAAGTGCTCAGTAACCACACACATTTAGTGGCTAAATATTGTTAAACGACTAGACAGAGAGGACTTCAGCAAACAGAGGTGCTTGTATACAGGCCAGGATACTCATGTGCACCATTATAGAGGTGCAGAAAGTGTTGGAAAGGGCAAATCCTGTAGTTTTCTAGAGATTACTTTATGAGGATTTATGTGTAAGCTAGGGACCATGTGTAGATTATCCCAAGTCCATGAAGAGGCCATATTTTATAAAACCAATGAGGGAAGCTCTAGGGGCCATGTTGCCCCATCTGTTCTCTTTTAGGTGGGAAAACCACGGCTTTCCTAGAGCAGGAGAATGAGTCACCAGGTCACAGCCAGTCAGGTCTAGCATTTGTTCCACCTTGTTGTCTGCCTCAGTCCATTCAGACTGTGGCACCTCACTCTCCTCTCCCAAAAGTTTGTGTCATCTACATGATCATGTACAATAGATCTGCTGTACCCCAAGAGTCTTAACTGATTTCAGCATCAGAATTTAAACACTGATGGCAAGCCATGCCTGGGGGCACGCGCCTTTAATCCCAGTGCTTGGGAGGCTGAGACAGGCGGATCTCTGTGAGTTTGAAACCAGCCTGGTCTACAGAGCAAGTTCTAGACCAGCCAGAGCTACAAACGAAGACCCTGTCTTAAAAAAAGCAAAACACACAAACAGAAGCCAGCGTCTTAGGGGAGCACATCTCAGCCAGTTATGGGTGAGAGTCAAGGGGGTCCATCCTGAGCAAACTACACCTCATTTGGAATGGGAGCAAACAACAGGCACTGTGGTGTCAAAGCCCTGTGTGTGGTAGGAGTAGTGTAGACTGTTCCATTCCAAAGGAGCAAACTGGGGAAGAAGAAATGAGTGACAGGTCTTGAGTCTGTCTAAGACCACTTTGGACTCAATATTTTGCCCTTCAGGCCCACCAGGGCACACATCCCGCATAACAGCTTTGGGTAACCTTGCCCTCTTGTCTTTGCTCTGAGTAGCCTACACCACAACCCTCACAGGTTGGAGTTGCCTGGTTGTGGCTCCTCCAGACAAGAATGGTCCTACACCTGTGGGTTCACTGGTCTGGAGTCTCCAGGTACCCGATCGCCTGCTGCAGTAGGTGCTCTCTGCATTGGCCTCCACCTCCACATGGTTCTCCTTCCAGGGGCCACCAAGCTCTGAGGCATCCTTTGAAATCCAGGTGGAAGCAGCCACACCCACACAGCTTTGCTTGGCACAGAGCAATCATTTTAGGAACCAGTGGAGCCGCACCTGGGGTGACTGATGAGAGAGGAGCTGGAGTTCAGGAAGCAAAGGTCTCAACATGAACCAGGGCTGGGCTGTGGGGGGATCTCCCTTTGGTAGAATCCTGTTCTCCTGGCCCTCAGTGAGGCCCTGAATCAGTGCTGAGCAATGGTGGGGCCCTTCCTTTGGTAGGGTCCTGTTCTGCAGGCCCTCTCAGTGGCCCTGTGACAGGAGTGGAGCTCTTTCCCTATATGAAGTCTGAGATGACTTGAAACCATTATCTCATTGTCTTGGACAATAGGCTCTTTGTATAGTTGACTAATCTCCATTGTTTTGAGGAATAACACCTGGCCTTCCTTAGGCTGGGCTAGCTGATCCTTGTAAATCTCCTTATCAAGCAAACCTCAGCTCCACCTGGGTGGCTTCTCTCCGCCACAGTTTCTCAGAGGTTTCTTCCCAATAGGAATAGGCTGAAAAAACTTAAAACTTTTACATGTTCCTTATTTAAAAAAAAACAAACAAATATTTTATTTTAAAATATTTCTCTTTGGGCCAGTGAAGTTGCTCAGTGAGTAAGATACCTGTCACCAAGCCCGATGACCTGAGTCTGATCCCTGGGATCCATATGGTGGGAGGAGAGAATTGACTCCTACAAGCTGCCTATACACACACACACAGAGAAAGAGAGAGAGAGAGAGAGAGAGAGAGAGAGAGAGAGAGAGAGAGAGAGAGAGAGAGAGAGAGAGAGAGAGAGAGAGAGAAAGAGTGACAGAGACAGAGAGAATCAGAGACAGACACACACACATTTACATTTCACTGTGTTGATAGGAACAGATTCCTCCTTCATCAGCATTGTGCTTAGACATTTTCTTTTTCTTTTTTTCTTTTTTTTTTTTTTTTTGGTTTTTTTGAGACAGGGTTTTTCTGTAGAGCCCTGGCTGACCTGGAACTCACTCTGTAGACCAGGCTGACCTGAACTCAGAAATCCGCCTGCCTCTGCCTCCCGAGTGCTGGGATTAAAGGCGTGTGCCACCTCGCCCGGCGCTTAGACATTTTCTTAGCTAGAGATCCAGTCTCATCACTAACACATTTGGCCTTCCGTAAGACACTAGCACATGAACAAAATTCAGTGACATTTTATGCTGCTGTTTTATTACAAGAATGGTAATAAAGACTTCCAGTGACTAGTGCCACATTCCTCAGTTCTGTCTGCAAACCTCATCAGAATGGCCGGTCGCCATCTGTATTTCTACCCGAGTTCTATTCAGAACCACTTAGATACTTTCAGGGTGCTGAGACTCCCCTCCCCAGAACCGTTCTCTGCGGCTCACTTATGACATTGAAGACTAATCCCAGCATGCATTTCACAGCTCATCTGCCTCAGCCCCTTACCTCAAGCCACTCCCCTGGTTGTTGCTTTTGGTTTGTTGGGTTTTTTTGGTCACAGCATCATCTCACTCAATACAAACATCCTATGTTGGATTCTACAAGCAGCTATGTAACAAAATACCACAAACTGGTATTTGTTTATTTCTTATACTTCTCAAGGCTGGGAAGTTCAAGATCAAGGCACTAGGAGACTTGTCTGGGGAGGAACTTGCTTCATAGATAGTGGTCTTCCTGTCTAACTGAAAGGTTTCTGTTTGGGGTTCACCAGCACATGGAGGCAGATTATCTTTTTGGGTAAGAGACTTACTAGAAGAATTATTAGTGCCATAGATATACATAAAAATAGACATTGCAAGGGTTTTAAAGAGAATTTAGACCCACAAGGGCTAAGTGATCTCTTTTGTAGGTTTCAGAGAAGATAGAGTGGTCCCATGCTATGTGACTGGCAAGTAGCCCATAGTACATTCTCAGAACCTGGCTGTCTCTGATTCCCCGGTGGTAGGGGAAGGGCAAAGATTTGGCCTTTAGTTAATATGTGTGTCTATCCTATGGGATGGGCCTTTAGTTAATATGTGTGTCTATCATATGGGATGGTCCTTTAGTTAATATGTGTGTCTATCCTATGGGAAGGTCCTTTAGTTAATATGTGTGTCTATCCTATGGGATGGTCCTTTAGTTAATATGTGTGTCTATCCTATGGGACGGGCCTTTAGTTAATATGTGTGTCTATCCTATGGGACGGGCCTTTAGTTAATATGTGTGTCTATCCTATGGGATGGGCCTTTAGTTAATATGTGTGTCTATCCTATGGGACGGGCCTTTAGTTAATATGTGTGTCTATCCTATGGGATGGGCTGCCTGTGTCTATCATATGGGATGGGCTGCCTAAAGCCTCTGGTTACTTAGGGTGCTTATAAAGCTTCCCTTGGGGAGGCGAGGATTCTAGTTTATAGCCAGCCACAGCAGGGCATCTGCTGTTTCTTATATAGCAACTGTGAGGGTAGAGACAGAGAGAGACAGCCCAAACCTACCAGCCATGACATCAGCAGAAGCAGTTCTTTATTTCATCCCCATTTACTTTTGTTTCACTTTGGGTTTTGTCCCTTTTGAGTTAGGGTCTTGCTTTATATCTCAGGATGGCCTGAAAGTGGCTGGATGAACTGGGCTGACCTCGAGTTTGTGACAGTCCTTCTGCTTTTGTTCCTCAAGTGCTTGAGACTATACTTTGTGTAATTTATATACACCATATTTCATACAATTATCTGTAAGTTACAGAAGAGCTAAACAAAGCTAAAGAAATCATATATATATGCATATATGTGTGTGTATATATATATATACATATATATCTGTATATATATGCATACACACACACACACACACACACACACACACACATATATATATGTATAAGATTTACATATGGTATATAGGATCCTTCTATGTAGCTCTGGCTGCCCTGGAACTCACCAAGGTCTATGTGTCCCATCTCCTAATATCTGCGATTAAAAGCATGTACCACCAAGCCTGGATAAACTGTAGGACTTTAAAAGATAATGCAAGGCCGGGCATGGTGGTGCGCGCCTTTAATCCTAGCACTCGGGAGGCAGAGGCAGGCGGATTTCTGAGTTCGAGGTCAGCCTGGTCTACAAAGTGAGTTCCAGGACAGCCAGGACTACACAGAGAAACCCTGTCTCGAAAAAACAAAAAAAAACAAAAAGAAAAAAAAAAGATAATGCAGATTGATGCCTGGACTGTGGGCATGGGTCAGTTGGTAACGTGCTTGCTGCATAAGCATAAAGACCTAGGTCCAAGCCCCTATCTCTCACATTGAAGCCATGCATCTCTGCTTTCTGCACTAGGGAAAAGGGGACAGGAAGAGCTTGCAGGCATCCAGTTTAGCAGAATCCAGAGTTCTAGGTTCAGTGAGGGATCTTGTCTTAAAATATAAGGCAGAGAGCACTTGAGACAGACATTTGACACTGATCTCTGGTTTCTACGTGCTTGTGTGCACAAATGAACACACATGCAGAGTGAGGGTCAGTACAAATAGAGAATACTTCATGCAATCAGACATTGGGTCCAGATAGCTTCCAAGTGGGCAGTACCAGGAGCAGGGAAAATCACTCTTAGTTGAGTCCAGAACAGTTTAGAATTTGTCACCTGGTGATCTACGCAGCAAGCACATCTTGGAGGGGCCCCATGACAGTGATGGACTGGTGTGCCTCACTGTAGTCTGTGGTTTCTCCTTTCATGAATCATGTGTGAGGGAATTGTTATTCATTGGTCTGGTGACTGCAATGAATTCTCAGGAGATTATTATTTTTTTATTAATGCAAATAATTCACTTATCATTCTCTGCCTTCTGGATGTGCAGGACAGATGGTACTTGTTCATATGTACAAACAAGATACCACGTCAGGGACTGGGGAGAAGGGTTAACAGGCGATCGTGCTTGCTGCCCTAAACCTGAAACCCGAGTCCAATCCCTGAAACAAACATGTTTCAAAGGAAGTTGTCCTCTGACTTCTGCCTGTGTGTCATGGGCATGTGTGCCCCATCGTCACCAACTAACTAACTAGCTAGATGCCAGGTCATTGTACCTTAGCATTCATACTGCTGCTCTATCTGAAATGTGACTTACAATGGGGCACAGCCTGCTCTTTATAGAAAAAGGGTAATATTCAGGGTAATGAGGGACCTGGACCTAGAGCACAGACAGAGGCCTTTCTGGGATCACCCTCATAGTGATTCTTTATTCGGAGCTTCGACAGAAAGAACACAGAAACAAAACCAATACGAGGTTCTGGTTAGACCAAGCTCCAGACAGGGCAAGGGAGATCTGACTTCCCAGACAATGTGAGAGTCAGCTGTAGGACCTGCACCCGTGAGGCAGGGCTCAGGACAAACAAAACTAACTGGGCCTGGCCCTCCCCGCTGGTGTCTTCCAGAGTGTCCGGAGGAGAACTGTTTGATTTCCTGGCCCAGAAGGAGTCGTTAAGTGAGGAGGAAGCCACCAGCTTCATTAAGCAGATCCTGGATGGGGTGAATTACCTTCACACAAAGAAAATTGCTCATTTTGATCTCAAGGTCAGTAAGGGGGGTAAAGGGCAAGCCGTGTGGAGGAGGAAGGGACCCTGTCCCTTTGTCATAGATAGGAAGGGTCTAGTGCTCACAGGCCCACTCTGTGCACCTTCAACCCCAAACCCGACCTCGGGCCAAGGAATGGCCTGTTGCGTGTATCCACCTCGGTTTCACTTCTTCTATCGGGTCTTCCTCACATGGGGCTGACTGCAAGAAGCTCTTTGAACACTTTATCTCTTCCAGGGAGTAGGTGAGGCATACTTAAAAGAAAAAAAAAAAAAGCAGCAACAAGAGACTTGAAACAGAACTCATTTCACAAGAGGAAAAAGTTTCTGGCGAGGGAGAGCTAAATCATGAGGTGGGCAGAACTAGCAGGGTTTGCAGAATTGCTGAGCTTGGCTGATACTCTAGACCCAGCACAGCATGGCCTTCTGTGTCTCCTCAGTGGAGATGACAGATCTGGAGCCCAAGGACTATTGGCTGCCTGCTCCTCCCTCACCCCAAACTGGAGCCACAAGACTGCTTCCAGGGCCCACTGATCATTTGTGGTAACTGGGGGTTCAGGGTTGAGAAAGTGCATCGTGGCCATGTTTAACTGCGTGTATGCTGAGGTCAAGGCAGAAGGATTGGCTCCCTCAGTAACTGAGCTCAGGCACAGAGACTGAGGGGCCTTCGCAGAGCTGACTCACTGAGGTCCCTTCACCTTGTTAATAGATCCCTGTTTGTAGGAGGGCTCCCACACACTGTTGGCTGCTATTGCTTCTTTATTTTGTTTTTGAGTCACGTTCTTATGTACCACAGGCTGACCTCAAACTTGTTGGCCTTGAATCCTTGATTCTCCTGCCTCTGCTTCCCACATGCCAGGCTTACAGGTGTGCACCACCACATCTGTCTGTCTGTCTGCCTGTCTGTCCAGTCTTCTCTGCAGAAACCCCTGTGCTGTTTTGTGCACTGAGCTCAGCATTTTTTTGGAGGAGCTTTTCTTTTCTTTTCTTTTCTTTCTTTTTGTTTTTGTTTTTGGAGACAGGGTTTCTTTGTGCAGTTCTGAATGTCCTGGAACTCCCTCTGTAGACTAGGCTGACCCCAAATTCAGAGAGAGATAGATACCTGTCTTTGCCTCCAAAGTGCTGGGGATTAAAGCTGTGCTCCACCACCCACCTGGCTAGTTTTTCTACGGAGATTTGTGCAGGACACAGAAAAGAAAGATCAGCCATTCTAAGAGTTGTGACAGAGGGAAACACTGGGGGTGGGGGTGGGGATGGGCATGGCGATGGTGGTCAGACCTTTAACTCATCCTGAAGTTGAGAGAGAGAGAGAGAGAGAGAGAGAGAGAGAGAGAGAGAGTTGCTTGGAAAAGCTGGCATTTGATTATTCTAAAGAATCGACAAGGATTTGCAGAGGAAGAAGACTGTCTGAGGAAGACTTATATACTGTGTATATGATCGCAGTAACAACACAAGCAACCAATGAAGTACAGAGAAAGAATATGTGTGCATGACTGGAGAAGAGGCTGGGAAGAGGCTGGGAAGCAATTGAGAGCCGCAAAGGCTGAGTCAAGGAGGCCTTTTACCCTGAGAGATACTGGGGACAGGGTAGCACGCATATATTTCAGCTTGATCCCTCTGGCTGGGAAGATGGATGCAAAGGGGACAGCCGGGCATCTGGAAGCCCAGTCGAAAGACTTATGCAGTAATCTAGGCAAGGGATGGTAAGGGACAGAGGTCAAGTTCAGAACGGCTTAGGTGCTAAATTTCATGTGAAGTTAAGGAGGAGGTAGCATCCACAAGGACTCCACGTTTTGGTCTGAGGGACTGACCCAGAGAGAACATGATGTGAGTGCCTCCAGTCTCACAGCACCCACGCCAAGGGTGTGGGCTCAGTTCCCACACAAGAATCCCTGTCCTAGCTCTTATCCCAGCACGAGCCCCTTCCTGATGCCAGTTATTGCAGCCTTTTAAAATGATTTCTATGGAAGATGGCTTACAGAGTCCTCTCTGGGGTCCCAGTGGAGGGTGGGTTTGGACAAACTTTTGGGCAGTTGGATAGTGATACACCAGGCAGGTGACAGTCTAACTGGATTGCATCTGTGTCTCCTTCCTAATAATTCTGTAGGCAATTAACTTATTTTCTTGGGCCTTTACTGGCTCCTGGAGACTGCCTCCCTTTGTCTTTTCTCTTTTTTGTTTTTTGTTTTTTGTTTTTTGTTTTTTGAGACAGGGTTTCTCTGTGTAGCCCTGGCTGTCCTGGAACTCACTTTGTAGACCAGGCTGGCCTCGAACTCAGAAATCCGCCTGCCTCTGCCTCCCGAGTGCTGGGATTAAAGGCGTGCGCCACCACGCCCGGCCCCTTTGTCTTTTCTCAAGTGGCTGATACAGATAGAAGGGTTTGCTCTGGTGAAGGGGGGTCTGAGTTAGAGTCAGTTGTGTTGGGCTTTATGCTTGATTCTGCCAGACACCCGAAGACACTGAACCTTGGTTTTTCAGCCCCGTTGTAGCTACCACCACTTACCTGGCAGAGTTGACATTAGAGGGGAGTAGCGCTCAGAGGCGCAGACAGAGGACGTGCTGTGCTCTGTTATTGTTACCTCCCTGCCCAGAAGAGTGGAAAAGAAAACACAACTCTTATTACAGTGTTTTGGGCTCTGCTAGACTAGGAAAACAAACTCCGGTAATGCAGAGAGCTGAGACTTGCTGTGTGGTGGGGTGACTGATGGGGCTATTTCTAGCCCTCAGACTGATTCTGGACATTTTCCATGACCTAGAGACAGTCTGAGTTTTACCCTGGTACATGTAGGGCAAAGATGCTGCTAAGCCCATCCATCCTCCAGTATATAGACTCTGAACCTTCTGAATTTCCCTTCTCATGGGTTTCTTGGCTTAGGCCCAGATAGGCAGCTTTGGGAAATGATGAGCGGCAGGACCACAAATGGATTTTCCTCATGGCTAGGAGACACCTCCTATACCCAGAATGTAGCTTTGAGTATCGTACTGGAAGTTTTCACTAACTTTGGGGGATACAGTCAGCTGGTAACCTAGAAGAGGTTTCTTGGTTCCATGTTGCTTCCTGCCACCCGACATCCTCTTGTTCTTGTTAGCTTTCCTCATCTGTGATGAGCTTCTGTTTCCCTCTACTGGCTTGTGTTCTGTTACTCCTCCACAAGAAAGCCTGGTTTCCCTAAGACACAGACGCTATGCCATCTCCATGCCCGTCTATTACTTCTTCTCTGGGTCCTCTTTCCTGCTTGAAGGAGCTATGGCTGAGAACGGTTAGCTGTCTGCTCTGCCCTTGTGATATGAATGGCTTCCTGGGAAGCTGTCTTAGTTAACATGACCAAGGCAACTCAAGGGAGAAAGGGTTTATATCTCAGCTCACAGTTCCAGGGAACAGTCCAACATGGAGTCACATGGCAGCAGGATCCTGAAGATAGTGGGCATTGCATATAGTCAAGAAAGGGAGAGGGAAAAATGCATGCTCACACTTAGCTGACTCCATTGTATGGAGTCCTGTTCAGGGAAGGGTCCCACTCACAATAAATATAGGTCTCTCCATATCCATAAACATGAGGATAATCCTCCACATGCATGCCCAGAGGCCCATCTTCCAGGTAATTCTAAAGACCAAGGGTGTGTGTTGCAACCCCTCTACTCTTCCCTTTCCCTTCCCAGGGCCTTCCTGCTCATTCTCTAAGACCCAGAAGAACCATCCTTTCCTCTGGAAAGCTTCTTCTGTCTGCCAAAAATATAACTAAGAATTAACCAAGACCTCTGTGTCTTTTACCCTCTGTGAAAACTTCTGTTCAAAGTGTTTTTCTTTAGGACTTACTTTCCAGTACCTGACTCTGAGTGGATGAATGAGCACATGAATGCACACCTTAGTGACAACCAGACGGACCACTGGATGTCATGGAACTCAGCATCTTTTCATGAAAGTACAAAAGGGGTTATAGGCAGGGTGCAGCTCGCTCAGGAGTGTGTACATTTATTGAAGATCTACTATAATCCAGTAGAAACACTTAAATAATGTGATATAGTCCCTGCCTTCCAGGAGCCTAGTGTCTTCAGGGAGATGGACATAGTGAGGCCTGGTGAGGAGGTCATATGAAATAAAGCCTAATAGGAACTCACTAACCATGCCCACCTCCAAGGTGTGAGCTCCTAGCCTCAGGCAAAGTGACCTTCCATGTGTTATAGAACTGGACACAGATTTGAGTAGGTTAGGGTAGAAGAATAAGGGTTGTTACCCTGTTGGAAGGGACATGGACTGACTGCCTGTTGGTATCAGGAACCATCAAGCAAGATGCCCATAGGGAAATAGGCCTCAGAACCATTCAGAAACCTCACCTTTGTGCATGGTCTCAGTACAAATAGAGGCCTTGAAGAGGGTGTTTGTATATGGTCTTGTATACTTAGTTTATTTTAGAGAGTTTCTCCTTTGAGTTGGGATGTATCCTTTCCTCTCTGCACCAACCAAATCTAGCCCGAGAATTCCGAAATAGAAGGTAGTCTCCAGGACTGATGGTATATTAAAGCAAAAATAATAAATTATAAGGAATGATTAAATTGATATATAATCCAGAAGTTCAAGACTCTGAGGAGGCTTTTAGTTTTTATGAACACGAGTAAGAGGGTAAATTTCAGAGCCAGGAATCCCCCCCCAAACCCAAGCTTTTAAGCTCCTTTATGCCCAGAATCATCCTCAGTGCTGCCCTACACTCATGGTGTGATAGAGACTGCTGGGCAAGCTTTCATAAGGGTGGTCATGGCAACACTTTAAGGGCATAGTACTCTCTAGAATCCAGCATTCTTACACCTCTTTTTCCTCATTTGATCCTCATGGCAGCAGAAGGTGATGTCATATTTTTACAAACCAAATACTTGGGATTCAAAGAGATTAAGTAACCGCTCAAGATCACACAAGTATCAGATGACAACTCAGCCCTTGTTATTCATACAGTTAATCCAAGGTCTGGGCTGGGCTATACATTTTGTTTTGGTTTTCTGAGACAAGGTCTCATATAGGCTAGGCTGGCTTCAAACTTGCCATATAGCCAAAGATGACATCTGATCCTCCTGCTTATGCCTCTCGAGTGACAAGTTTGTACCTGGTTTCTAGTCTTTTCTTCCCTCTCTCTTTCTCTTTTTTCTCTTTCTTTCTTTCTTTCTTTCTTTCTTTCTTTTTCTTTCTTTCTTTTTCCTTCTTTTGGCCAACATGCTCCCCATTTTTTAGTTGAGCAAACTAAACCAAAAATGCTGTCCTGTAGCTGTCTTTGGCTACTTTATGGGTTCTTCTTTCTTCCACACTTCTTCACCCTTTTTCTCTCACTTTTTCAACCGCTTAACACTGGATAGGAGAGAAAATAGGATAGAGGGGAAGGGCTCAACATTATCATTAACTACTTCCTGCTCATTAGAAGCCCCAAGTACCTTAGGACAAGTCTGTCAGGATATCTAATTATTTCTTCTTCTTCTTCTTCTTCTTCTTCTTTTTCTTCTTCTTCTTCTTCTTCTTCTTCTTCTTCTTCTTCCATCTCTTCTCCCCTCCTCCTCCTTCTTCTTCTGTATCTTTACTTCTCTTCCTCCACAGCAGAACAGAGAAAGAATAGGCAGTGATTTCCTTTCCTGTTTTTTCCCCAACAAGGGCAAGGGCAAGAGGTCAGAGCCACACAGTGGTCCCTCTGCTGGTGACTGGGTGGATGCTGTGGTTTGACAAATCTGAGGGCAGCTGAGTTCTGCCCTTCCCTAAGCCACAGCTGTGGCTTTTCTAGGAAAAGCAGGGAGCTGGGGCGACATACTGACTGAGGCACAGAGCCATGGTGAAATGCCTACTGTGCCGGCAGGCTGGGTGATCCCAAGGCCATGGCTGCATCAATTAGATGAAGAGAGGCATCTAAGGAGTAGGAGGCACATAGGCTCAACTCAAGCTCTGCTGTTGTTGGCTGAGACGCCTTCAAGAACTCGTGACCTCCTGCCTGGTTTCTTCATCTGTGTGGCCTGAATCCTGACAGATTGGCTTCATGCAGTGGATATCAAAAGAGATGAGGACCTTATAAACTGTTAAGTGCTACAGGTTTTTCTGTGCACTCTACATGACTTGCTAGCTAGATGCTGTGAGGAACATTGGAAAGAGATACTTTTTTTTTTTTTATCAACGCAGTGGGAGAGCAAGACTCATTTCTAGAAATACAAGCATGGTGGCTTATCCCTGTCATTCTGAGTGCTCAGCAGGCTGAGGCAGGATCACCACGTGTTCTAGGCTAACCTGTGCTACAGAGTGAGATCCTATCTCATAAAAAACAAAACCAAATAACAACAACAGAACACTTATCCCCAGAATGCTTGGGCACAATAGCCCTATATCCTCCAAGATGCTCGGGGAGGAGAAAGGCTGGGCTGCAGGTTCAGCTCCTGGGAAGGACAGGATTTGGGCGTTGCCTGAAAGGATGGCAGATGACCAGGTAGGTCCTCATTCTGAGAGGGAAAGACTCAATGGGATAGTCACAATATAGAGGCTGATGCCTATGGCCCACTTTGTACGTCATGTTTGACTCTCCTAGTAAGTGTCTTGACCAGTGGTTCTCAATTGGGGGAGGTTGTGAATGACCGTTTCATAGGGGTCACCTAAGACCTTCAGAAAACACAGATATTTACATTACGATTCATAATTGTAGCAACACTGAACTTATGAATTAGCAATAAAAACAATTTTATGGTTGGGGATTACCACAACAAGAGGAACTGTATTAAAGGGTTGCAGCATTGGGAAGCTTGGGGACCAATGCTCTAGAGGTAGCTTTTATTATTATCCCCTATTTGTAGGCAAGAGAAGTTAGGTAGCTTGCCCGGTGTCAGACTGCTCTTCATGACAACGTGGAGGATGAGCCCAGACTCCAAGGCCTGTGCTGTTAACCATTATCCATGCCAGGTCTTTCCCCGAAAACAGGATGTGTGAGAAGTGCGCGTGGGACTGTGTTGGTTTGCTCATTTGCTTGCTTGTAACCAGTAACTGAACAGCTAGTACAAGGCTGGCCGCTCTTGGATGCTTAGAGATAACAGTAAGAGGCAAGGACCCTGACTTCCTCCTGGGCCAATGTGGGCAGGACACCTAAGGAAGTGATTATCACGCTGGTGGTGTTCTGCCGGAGGCTGTGTAGTGATGACAGAGGCCCTGAGGTGGAACCGTTAGTGTGCTGGAGGGATGGGTCACAGACATTCCTGTGTGGGTGTGGAGTCTGTGCAGAGAGGCAGAAGAGGAACTATTAGGATGGGGTTATCTGGCAGAATAAACTGCTGGTTGGAGCGGTGTTGGTGGAGGTAGTGGAGGTGAGGTGGGTGCTGAGCTGGCAGTAGGGGCCAAGGGGCCAGGAAGTCTTTGAGTGGCAGACATAATGGGGTCTGGGCACTGGCGACACTGGAGGCTTGTGGATCAGGGTTCTTTATGATGGATCAGTTTTGCTTTCTCAGATTGCCCAGGGGCGTCTGACCAATCTGGGTCTGCCCATGAAGTTTTCTTGTTCACATAACACAAGCTCAGCAGGGCCTCAGCTTCACCTAGCAGCAAGCAGGCCAAACGAGGCACTTGTGGGTCAGTGCACCTGAGCTCTGCCTCTTCTGCAGCTCCTCAACTTTTCTGGGCTTCTCCACAACATGATTGTCTGAATGACATCCAAGATCCTGTGTGACCCAGCATTGTGAGGCTGGAGGATAAAACAGGGTGGGGAAGGGAAATAGGAGTGTGGGAAAGATGGTTTGTAAGAGCACATGTCCTTCCTGAACTCAGGTAATTGAACAGGGTGTCAAGTACCAATCCCAGAGAGGACTCTGAACTACTGTGGGCAGCTTAGCCAGTGCTACAGCCCCTTCATGCATGAACCTCTCTCTGAAGCCTCAGAACAATGCTATGACCTATAAAGCATGTTTATGTGAGTACACTGTAGCTGTCTTCAGACTCACCAGAAGAAAGCATCGGATCCCATTACAGATGTTTGTGAGCCACCATGTGGTTTCTGGGAATTGAACTCAGGACCTTTGGAAGAGCAGTCAGTGCTCTTAACCACTGGGCCATCTCTTCAGCCTCCAATTCATATTTTCAGTGGCAGAGCTGAGAGGTGAACTCAGAGCTGCCTGACGCCAAGCCCTTGTCTTTTGCCCTTGACTGCATAGTCCCCGAGGTTGCCTCTCTCCTGTTCCAACCATTGGGCATGCTGTGCTGGTCCCACAGAATATGGGCCAGCTTCCAGTTGGTATCACAGCAGGCACCTCTAACAGGCATGTTGGCTTTTCCCAGAGTGCCAGCCTGACTGGCAGGCCAAGCCAGGCATGTTTGTTTTGACAGGTGGGGCAGTCCCACCCCACTACATCCCCCTGTGGCAGCTCTCTGGGCTCTGGGCTTGGCAGCAGCACCTAAAGAATGCAATGCCTCCCCCATCCATGCTTTGCAGGTGATGTCAGCCGCGTGGGCTAAGTACCTGGTTACAGAGAACACCACTGGCCGAGGATGACTGGGGCAAGGAGGATGGACAGGATTGTGCTACCCACAGGGCAGTCTGGCTGGGGGCCCAGCTTCCTGTGGCTATGTGGCCTAGTCTTCTTTCCTGACCTGAAGCAGAGGCACAGGATCCTTTTCATGTCTAGCCTTGGGGTTCAGAGAGCAGCAGACGTTTGCCCAGCTAGCTTGGAATTATGTGTCACGTCAAAACTGCTAAAGGAGCCGGGCAGTGGCGGCACACGCCTTTAATCCCAGCACTTGGGAGGCAGAGGCAGGCGAATTTCTGAATTTGAGGCCAGCCTGGTCTACAGAGTGAGTTCCAGGACAGCCAGAGCTACACAGAGAAACCCTGTCTCGAAAAACCAAAAAACCAAAAACCAAAACAAAACAAAACAAAATCTGCCAAAGGAACTTAGGATGACATCTGCTGAGTGGGGAACTGGATCCAAAGAGAGGAAATGGCCTGTTTATTAAACACTACACCTTTGCTCCTGGACCTGAAACTGTTTCCCAGCCCCAGGCTTGGGCTCCTTTTCTATTCGGGGAGGTGGAATAAGAGACCACAACCTGGGGAACTGCCAGTTTGCTGGACCTCAGGCTGCCTTTTGGACCATATTTTAGCCCTATTAACAGCTAGCCAGGAGGACTCTCTGGCACTCCTAGTGGTGGCTTATACCAACCAGGCAGAGGAGGAAAGCCTGGCTGGAATTCTCTTACTGTATTTACGTGAATATTAATGTGCAGAATGTAAGATAGCAGAGGCAACACCAGGAACCTTGAATGGGGTTGAATTTATCTAGGGGAATTTACTTGCCACCCACTAGGCAAGTAGCGCTGCATCCAGAGGCAATCTGAGGTGTCTGAGATGGTGGTGTGCTCACCCTGTGGGGAATGAGAGCAGATGTGAGATCCACCAGAAGGCTGGAAAGGTAACTGGGGTTGTGGCTGAGGCTGGTCCAGTGCCTCAGTCCTCAGAAGGAGCTTTTGATGGTCACTGGGACCACTGGGATATTTAACAAGACTGGTTGATTGGGTAAGATCAGGACTGCCAGGGAAACTCTCCTGCGATCATGAGCTGATGGGCCTTGGGCAAGTCTTTTAGTTCCCTGGACCTCAGTTTCCTGCATTTGTGAAATGGTAATGGTAGTAGCACCTACTTCTCAGCGGGGGGGGGGGGGGGGGGGGGGGGCTGACAGGATCCTATGGAACACCCAAATGAGTCTCTGGTCCCTGGAACTGGTAGGGCTGTTACTAGAGGCTGGGATGGCAGAAGGAAGAATTGTAAAAACTGCAGATAAAGGGGCCCGTGTTCTCTGGCTAGCCTAGAATCCCTTAGTGGCCTGGAAGTAGCAATATCATTTGGTGGCAGGCAGCCAATGGCCTGTCTGCACCCAGTCTGAGTATATAGGGCCAGCTAATAGTCCAAGTAGCCCATTGAGTGGCTGGTGAGGTAGGAACAAGAATCCCAGTCCTCTCACTTAGCAGGGTATTCCTGCGGCCCCAAGGCCATCTCCCTGGTTGAACGCCTTAGGCTGTGCTTCTTTGTGTATACCTAACTTGGGTCCTCTCCTCCTAGAACTTCTCATTTTCTCTTTTTATTTATGTATATCCCTGTGTATATAATGGCACATATATGCAAGCATCTTTGGAAGCCAGAGGAGGGCATCGGATCCTTTGGAGCTGGAGTCACAGGTTATTGTGACCAGCTTGACATAGGCACTGAGATTTCAACTCTGGTCCTCTGGAGGCTCTTAAGCAATCCAAACACCCCTCCCTGCTATTCAGTCTTCTTGTCTGAGATGAGAGCAGCTAGCTTAGGAGCTCTTGAAGGCCTTAAAGCCAGGCTAGGAACATGGTTTGGAGGGTGCTCATTTGCATAATAGCATCCACAGAAGAAAGGCCATCCTGTGGTGGAAGGTGGATGCCTGCTCCAGACACTAGGCTGCATGGGTTCCCCAGCTCAAGCAGGGAAAGGGAACATTTAGTCTAGAGGGTGGGAGCAAGAGCTTTGGGCACGACAGATAGATGCTTAAATCTCTGTGTCCCTTAGCTGATGGCTTCTTTTTTCAGCAAGAAAGGAAAGATAACACCCTCTGCTCCAGGCAGTTGAGTGAGGCATAAACTATAACCATGTGATTGGTTGGTGCCGGGTCCTACATATTGTATCAGCTCGATAAATGGTACTTGATTTCTCTCAGGGAACACCTACAGAGCACTTGGTGGCTGTCAGGCTCTATCTTAAGCTCTGGGGAGATGCTAGAACAACACACTTAGGAAGGTTGATGCCCATTGGAGGGAGATAGACAAGGAACCAGAGAGCTCTAGCTTTGGACCTAAGGAAGTGTTATAATGAGGAAATACAGGGTGTCTGGGAGTGGAAAGGGAGGGGCTGTCAGGAAGACCTTTTGGAGGAGATTGGCTATCTTAACTGACATGTGAATGGGCAGCACAAGCTTAGGGGAGGTGGCAGGGCAGGGAAAGTGCTCTAAGCTGCTGGACACAGATGGGTCTCTGGTAAGGAGATGTCGTCTGCCATCCCTCCAAGCCAGTGGACAGGCCGTTTCCACTGTGAGCCACAGATGTAAGTAGATCCAAGGCTGCCTGTTTTTCTCAGGGTGGCACTGCCCTAGGGATGTCAGCCTCTGTTTGATGCTTCGTCTCTGCTGCTCTGTAGTCCTGAACATCCAGGTTCTGGGGAGTCCATCTCTGTGGCTCATGGCTTCCGTTGTATTCATTGTGCTGAGATGGGTTCTGAGCTGAGGTGATGGCTCATGGCTTCTGTTGTATTCCTTGTGCTGAGATGGGTTCTGAGCTGAGGTGATGGCTCATGGCTTCTGTTGTATTCATTGTGCTGAGATGGGTTCTGAGCTGAGGTGATGGCTCATGGCTTCCGTTGTATTCCTTGTGCTGAGATGGGTTCTGAGCTGAGGTGATTAGGATAGTGAGGGCCTGGTCTCAGGGCCTCAGCCCTAGAGAATGTTCCTGACAAGGTGGCCAATGATGTGGGTCGATGAGAAATGATGCTTCCTGGCAGGGAAGTAGTGGAGAGTCGGGAGGATGTAACTCAGTGCAGGAACAGCAGCAGTGTTCCTGAGGCAGCTACCAGAGTGCTGGGCCAGGGACACTGGAACGGGGCCGCCTGCCTGGATCTTCGCTCCTGACCTCCTCTGCCCTCACACTCCCTTCAGCAGAGGCTAAAAAATCCAACTTTGACACATGTTCAAAATAAAGTTGAGAGTAATCTCCAGAGGGCAAGAAAAATAAACGAGCTTTAAAAATGCAAAAGAAAACGTGTTATTTAAACAAACCAAAAAAAAGGGGGGGGGATTGAGGGAGGGCCTCAGTTCCCTTGAATAAAAGTCTCTAGCATCAGCAACCGGAGGCCACAGAGATTTCAGGGAGACAGAGACACCTGATCCTGATGTATGTGTTGTGAGGTGACCAGACCAGATTAAGTGTACGTTTAGCTAAGAGTTAGGGTCCAGCTCAGTGTGTCCCCATGAGGGATCCATACAGCGTGTGGGGTGGGATGGCATTGCCAGGTCTCAGTTCTCCCTCCCGTTGAAGATAGCTTTACCAGAGAGTCAGGGAGGATGGCAGGGGCTGCTGGACTGGAAGACAGCAGCCAGATGTCCTAACAAAAAGCTGAACAAGCAGAGGCTTAGGGGTGACCAAGGTCTGCTTACAGTCAGGCAGGGCCTGGCTGGGGCTATTAAGAATGTCTTCTAGGGAGAGAGAGTTGGAGCAAGCCTTGTAAACCCAACCAGGATTATGGTGGGAGTGGGTGGACCAGAAACCCTTAGGGCGCTGACAGTGGTGTGAGCAAAGGCACAAGGTGGGAACTCCTCCTCAGTTCTTTAGAGAATGGTGGTTTTTGATCCTCTCGAATGTGTTTGCTTGGTTAACAGCCTTCCTGGACTTTACTCCATGTGTGACACAATCCACTGCTTGCTGTGTGTAAATGATAGATTTTATAACCCAAAGCACAACCATTCCCAGTGCAGTTTTAGAATTAATTTTAGAATGTTTTTATCACCCACCAAAGAGACCACACATTATTAGCACTCTCTACCTATTCACAGTCTTGTTGTGTTTTAAGAAAGGGTTTCTCTATGTAGCTCTGGCTGTCCTAAAAGCCAGTCTGGAGATCAGGCTGGCCTGGAATTCACAGAGATCTGCCTGCCTCTGCCTCCTGAGTGCTGAGATTAAAGACATTCAGCACCTCTGCCTGGCTCCCCAGTCTTTTTCATTTTTAATTTATTACATTTTGATGTGTGTATTTGTGCACATACACACGCGGCAGTGCACATTTGGAGGTCAGAGATCAGCTTGCTGCAGATATCTCTCTCCTTTCTACCATGTGGGTCCGGAGGACTGAACTCACATCAGCAGGCTTGGCAGCAAATTTTGTTACATCAGGGTTCTCAGCCCCTTTGGGGAGTCACATATCGGATATCCTGTGTATTACATGTTTATATTACAATTCACAACAGTAGCAAAATTACAGTTATGAAGTACCAATGAAATAATTTTATGGTTGGGGGTCACCACAACATGAGTTGCTGTATTAAAGGGTCTTATCATTAGGAAGGCTGAGAACCGCTGCTTTCCATGCTGAGCCACCTCACTGGCCTTATTCCCCAAGTCTTTCTTATTTTTTTAAGATTTATTTATTATATGTAAGTACACTGTCACTGTCTTCAGACACAGCAGAAGAGGGCATCAGATCCCATTACAGATGGTTGTGAGCCACCATGTGGTTGCTGGGATTTGAACTCAGGACCTTCAGAAGAGCAATCAGTTCTCCTAACCGCTGAGCCATCTCTCCAGCCCCAAGTCTTATTCAACTGCTAATCTTCTTTCTGTCCCTATGTATTTGCCTAGACTCTGTATATTTCTTACAAACAGTATCCTGTATTATGTGCCCTTTTGTGTATGGTTCTTCCTCTTTCTCCTTTCCTCCCTCTCTTCCTCCCTTTCTTCCTCATGCTCCTTCCCCTCCCCCTTCTCCCCCTCCTCCTTCTTTTGGATGAGACTTAAGGGGAACACCGGGGCCAAGGGGTGGGAGCGGGTGGGTAGGGGAGCAGGGCCGGGAGGGGGGAGGATATAGGGAACTTTCTGGATAACACTTGAAATGTAAATGAAGAAAATATCTAATAAAAGTTGAAAAAAAAAAAAAAGAGTAGCCCAGGCTGACCTCAAATGCACTTCAGTCTTCCCAGGCACAAGGGTTTTGGGCAAGCAACCTGACACCTGGCTAGTGTAACATTTTCAAGGCTTAGCTACATTGTAACATAGATCAGTAGTTCATTCCCTTTTACCTTTTTATTTGTTTAATTCCTCTTTATCATCAAATCCTATTCTTAGGGCCCGTAAGAGTACTTATCTCACACAGGTAAGGTCCTGGGTTCAGTTCCGAGCATGGAAAAAAGTAGGGCTTCCTGTGTGAATATCATATGTGGTGTGTGTATGTCCCATGTTGTGTATCTCTTTATCAGTTAATGGGCATCTACTGCTTTCTGACTCTTGTCGGGATACTGCTGTGAAGGTTACATAAAAGGTTTTGTATGGGAAATGTTTTCAGGACAGTCCAATTTAAATGGAATTTAAGACAGTCGTCATGGGGTGAAGGAAAGATGGCTAAGCAGGTAGACCTTTCCACTCCCTGTCTTGTCCCAGAGCTTGGATGGGAATGAAGAAGGCAGACCTCATGACCCTGGGAGCTGGGAGGGTAGCAGGGTGGACTGCGAGAGTCTGGTCCATCTCCTTTCTATCCGCCAAGCCTGCCATTGTTGTGTTGGGCCAGCAGCTGCTTCAGGGCCAGAAATAGTTTGGGCAGCTGGTATTTTCCCTGGAAATCAGGTGCTTTTTTTTCCTGTGTCCTGCCAAAAGCCAAAATTATTTAAACACACAGAGAGAAGTTGGTCAGTCTCAGAGAAAGTCAACAGGAAGCTGACTGGCCAGAGGACAAGAGGAAGATCAGAGATTCACTCAAGGCTAGCGAGCCTTGTATAAACCCAGGGGAAGCCGTGTGTCCCTCTCGTATCACAGGGACGTGGCTTTGCCTGTAGGAAAGGCTACCTACAGGTGTCTGATCCCGTCTGACAGATGAGAAAGCAGAGAACCTCGATGAAGGGTTCTTCCACTCAGAGACAGATGAGAAATCGGAGCCAAGTTCTCTAGTTTTGCTGTCAGTACAGGGTTAGTAATAACTGGTCCTTGACCCTGGGTGCTAGGAGACCTAGGACAGAAAAACAAGAACTCTGATGTTTTTGTCCCTCCCTGACCCCCTGCCAAGAGAGCAAGGACCCCACCCTGACCCAACAGGAAAACACAAAACAACACTTTAATTACTATCTTGCTTTCTTTCTGTTTTGTTCTCCAGCCAGAAAACATTATGTTGTTAGACAAGAATATCCCCATTCCACACATCAAGCTGATTGACTTTGGCCTGGCTCACGAAATAGAAGATGGAGTTGAATTTAAAAACATTTTTGGGACACCTGAATTTGTTGGTGAGTTGTGGGATTATGTTTCTCTCAGTCTGTCACGGAGACGGGGAAGGGAGTTCAGACTTGAGTTCAAGGCCCAGAATCTGTGTAAGAAAGCCAAGAGTTGTAATCCCAGATTACAGGTAGCATGCTAGGGAGACAGAGACAGGCTGGGCTCAATGGCTAGCCAGCTGAGCCTACTTGGCAGGTTCTAGGCAGATGGAAGACACTGCCTCAAAAAATAAGGTGCATTGTACTGAAGAAGCAATAGCCAAGATTGCTCTGTGGCCTGTAGGGGCACAGAGAGAGAGAGAGAGAGAGAGAGGCAGAGACAGAGACAGAGACAGAGACACAGAGACACAGAGACAGAGACAGAGAAGGAAGGACAGAAATCTTAGGAACAATCCTTCATGTCTGAGCTGAGGTATTCCATGCTTTGGCATACTTGCAAGAAACTGAAGGGTTGAGAAGGAATGGCTTTGGTAGGACCTCAGTGAGGAGACAGGAGTGGACTTGGCTTTGAGTGCCCACTGGGACAAAGAGTAGCCACAGGGGGTGGGAGGTTTAGGGGCATTTATAGCGTTAAACTTCCCCAGAACTAGCTCCACCTTTTACTCTTGAAAGAGTTCCTTGTTCAGATTTAAAATCCCTTCCCTGTCCTGGTTCCCCACATGAATCCTCTCTCTGAAGTAGTTTTTGATTTCCTGAAAAGGAAAGAGGCAGTTATCTGCCAGGTACTGGATCACCACCTGCCTCTTCAGAGAGCCTGGCCTCCACTCACAAGATGGAGCAGTTGGCTCCAGCCGAGGCCTGCTCTTGCTCTCTCCCCTCTGTCCCTCTCACCCCTGCCGTAGCCTTTTCGGTCCTGCACACTAGATATTCCCCAGAGGACTGGTCCAGAGGTTTGGGGCTCACAAGAAAATATCTCTGCAGAGAGGAAAGGAATGAGAGTTGAGACTCAATCATTTATCTTTTATGGAACTTGGAGTGTTTCAGAGATGGAGGATGTGACCTCCTCAAAAGGCAGCTTGAATTATTTTCTCCATCAAGTACCTTGTTCCAGGCCAAACCCTGTCTCAAAAAAACAAACAACAACTGCCCCCCCAAAACCCAGACAAAATATGAGGACTTTAGGGCTGGAGAGGTAACTTAGTGTCTAAAAGTACATCCTCTTGCAGAGGATCCAAATTCAGATCCTAGCACCCATGGTAGATGGTTCGCCATCATCTGTAACTCCAGCTCCCGAGTATCCAAAACCCTCTTCTGGCCTCTGTGGGCACCTACACTCACATGTGCACACATACCCACATATAGATACACACACCTGTACAGAAATAGAAATAAAAACAAACTTTGAAAGAGAAATTCAGTGAGTAGTTGCATGAGACAGTCCTCATTTTAGAAGGATGCAATGAGATTAGTTTCCTAGGGCAGAGGAGATGATGAGGAGTAAAGCGCTCACCACGCCTGTGTGATCTCAGTTCGGAAGCCCAGAGCCCACTGAGAGCCAGCTGTGGTACTGTGTATCTGTAATCTCAGTTTCTACAGCAAGATGAGAGGCAGACAGGAGAGTCCTCCGGGGGTGATGAGCTAAGCCTGGCATACATAGGGTAAATGAGAGGATGAACAAGAGATGCATGCATGTGCACGTGCGCGCGCGCGCACACACACACACACACACACACACACACACACACACACACACACGGGGAGGGGAAGAGGGAGAGGGAGATGGAGAGAAATTCCTAGAGAAATGATCACAGTTTGGATGTCCTGTGAGAATAACTTGGGGTTGGGCATGCTGGTCCACACCTATAATCTCAGTAATTAGGAGGTAGAGGCAGGAGGAGCTGGAGTTCAAGGCCATGATAAGCTACACAGGGAGTTTGAGTCCAGCCTGCAATGCATAAGATCTTGTCTGAAAAACAAATAGATGTTTCTCTAATTCAGTAATTTGAGACCAGAAGATTGTGAGTTGGAGGCCAGCATGAGCTGTATAGTCAGATCTTGGCTCCCCAACAGACAAAAAAAAGAAAGAAAGAAAGAAAGAAAGAAAGAAAGAAAGAAAGAAAGAAAGAAAGAAAGAAAGAAAGAGGAAAAAAAAGAAAAAGAAAAAGAAAAAGATTCTTGTCTGGATGGTGGTGGCTCACACCGTTCATCCCAGCACTCAGGAGACAGAGGTAGGCATTCTGAGTTCAAGGCCAACCTGTTCTACAGAGTGAGTTTCAGGACAGCTGAGGCTACAGAGAGAAACCCTATCTCACCCCACCCCACCCCACACCCCCCAAATTCTTTAAATATATACTCTCAAATTCTGCACCTCTCTTATTCATCATTCATAGATTACTTGAAGCCCACACCTAATTTGAATATTATTTAAACACACACACACACACACTTTTATATGTCTATCAGCAAAAATGAAAAGAAAAAAAGTACCATTTGTGAGAAGCAGAAACCATTCAAGTGCTCTCTGAGAGTGCCTGGCTGCAGACAGACAGACAGCAGCTCAGCACATGGGCTATTACACAGTGGGGGAAAAACGGAAGTCCACTCAGGAAGCAAGCACAAGCAATCAGGAGATACAATTTCAAATCCATCCTGGCACCATTTTTAAAAAAGCTAGGGAAAAAGTCAAAGCCAGTATGGGGATGTCTGCATGTTGAAGGAAGAGATGCAGGTGAGAGGACAGCAGATAGCCTATAGATATGGTGGTTCAGATATTATTCTGGATAAATTCATGTTCCCCCCTCTTGCCTTAGCAGTTATCAAGGCTCCCTCCTTCTCTTGTGAGGTACTACCTTTATAATATCATCTCCATCACCACGTTCTTAAACGACATGGACAAAGTGAGCAGGAAGTTCAGCGTTGGCTTTCTGGGGCCTCTGTGCTCTCTGGGCAGCTCACCGTCCTCTTGTCTCTTTGGTGGAATCTTCTCTCACACCCCAGACTGTCTCTTGGCCACTTGCTGTATCTTTGGCTCAGCTCCTACTTCCACTTGTGTTTTAATGGCTTCAGCTGTGATGCTTGGCACCCTCCCCTCTCTTGGAGCAGCTGTCTTCTGTCATGCTTTTGCATCCCCTCATGCTTATAGTCTTACTTCAGTGACCCCCCAAAGATGTCCTCGGATGAAGTCACATGTCAGGCAGGACTCAGAGGAAAATGAAGCCCTTGACTGTCTTCTTCTCCATCACCTCTCAGCATGGGCCTGTCTGGAGTCTCTGTCCACCAGAGCTCCTCATAGCAGGTCATCACCAGGCCTTTGTGTCTTCTTCCTACAACCCTCTTCCTTTGTACCTCCCTTCTCCCTCCCCATCAAGGCTTATTCATGGTGGTTTCTCCCAGGTTAGGAAGAAACTCATGTCTTACCTTGTCTGGGCTCCTGCAACCAAACACCTTAGACTGGATAGGTTATAATAAACAACTGAAACCTATTGACCACAGTTCCCGTGGTTGTGAGTCCCAGATGATGGTGCCAGTGGGCCTGGTGTCTGGTGAGGGACCATGTCACAGATACCAGCATCTTCCTCTGTTCTCATGTGGGAACATGCTCCCTGGAGCCTTTTATAAGGGCCTCACTTTATTCCTGAAGGTTTACTCTCATGAACTAATCTCCTGCAAGGCCCCCCCCTTTTTTTATACCATTGCCCAAGAATTAGATTTCAACTTAGACTTTCTGTAGAAACTCACACAGTTCTTAGCAACCTGTTTTCTCAGCATTCTTCCATCCAGATTATTCCCCATCTACTGTTCCAATATTCCTTCCTCACTATTAGAGACTCAAGATGGAGACAATTGGCACCCAGTACTGTAGAATTCCCTAGAACCACCTCCTCTTATCTCTACCCTCTCTTGACTCCTAAACATGACTTCTTTCAGCTCCAGAAATCGTGAACTATGAGCCACTGGGACTGGAGGCTGACATGTGGTAAGTGGTGGCCTGGGATCCTTCCAGGGGCAGAAGGCTCCAGCCCTTGTTTTATGTATGGTATGGCCTTTACTGTTTAAACTCTTAGTTGCCAGGAGCAGTAGCCGTGCAGCCAGCAGAAGGCAATGAGGCTTAGATCCTTGGCCAGTGAGAGTTTTGTCAGCAGGGGAGGGATGAGCAAATGCAAGCTTATCCTGGGTCAGCCTCAACTGGGGTCTAGAGAATAGCTAAGTTAGCTCCATCAACGGTTCCACAGGAGCATCCTATGTCCTGGGCATGTGTGGCCTAGCAATTCTGCTGTGATCAATTTATTAATTAATTTGAGCACTACTTTACAGTTGATGCAGCTCACGACTCAGCTTTCTAAGACCCTACCCGCAGTCCTGTGAGGTTGTTCTTATTCTTAACCTCATTATATAAGGAAGGTGGGCTCAGTGGTTAAGGGATATGCCCCGATGACAGCGTCTGCAGATACAGAAGTCAGACCCTGAGTTTGGGTCTTTGACTCAATTGCATCCTTGTCTGCTGCAGAGTCTGGTAGGGAGGAGAGGGGCTTGAGATCCTGGGGGAAGCAAGCGACTTCTTGTATCTGCATGGTAACTCTCTGGAGGGTTCCAGGTTGAAATCACACAGCTCTGACAGAACTCTCCTTTACAGGAGCATTGGAGTCATCACCTACATCCTGTGAGTATCTCCAGCTTTGGGCTGTAGCCCTGCTTTGCTTAGGAGGAGGGAGAGAGGGGTGGGGAGGCATCTAGAGACGTGTTACATCTACACAGTGCCTGAGGCAGAGTGCTCTGAGCTCCACTTCTGATACTTGAGCAGAGTTAGCCTGGGAGAGCTGCCATCCCTCCTACGCAGGTCACGTCTAAATTTCTCTGTGGTCAGCTAGGGCTGCTCTGCTCAGCTCTGCAGACCACACATGTTCACCTCAAGACGGTTACTTTACCAGAAGCCTTGTGACAGCCCTGAGGGCACCTGCGCCTGCCCTCTTTCCTCTCTTCTCATGCCCAGACTACTTATCCTCCCTCTCACACTCTTTCCCCTCCTTCTTCCTCCCTTTTTTGTCCCTTTGTATCCAGTAGCTTAAGCCAAGATTTCCTGCATAGATTTTTGTTTGTTTGTTTATTTGTTTTGTGGACTGGATGTCATCTGGGGCAGGATACCAGTGCTGTCTCTTTCAGTCTCTGTGGCCATGGACAAGTATTTAACCTTTGGACCTCTTTTTCTTATTAGAAAAAATAGGGACTACAGACTTTCTGCCATAGGAAGTAAGATGGGAGTAAGCGGCCTTGTACAAGTTTCCTAGGCTCTGCTTTGGCACACAGAGCAGGTTGGTAGATACTCAGCCCCCGGTGCTTCCCAGAGGTTGCCCTTGGTAGCTCACATGGAGAATGCCATTTTCATGGCATTTTCTGGGTAAAAGTCAGCCAGGACTGGCGTTCCACAGCCGGGGATTGTTCTCAACAGCACAGGCTGGGAGCTACACTGTGACTCCCGCAGTACAACTGAGGGCCTCAACTCTGTAGGTCTTTAATACCTACTATGGCCCAGACCCCACCCACATCCATTAAGTTAGACTCACAAGGCTAGGGCCACGGCCTCAGTGCCTTTTAACTGCCTAGTTGGATCTGGTGCAAAGTAAACAACCATTTCTCTGTAATTCCAGAGCCAGAGAATTTGTCACCTGTCTCTTCTTAAATCTTGGGTTTCTTTAGAATTCTAGTTTCCATATTGAACTATTAAGGAATTCTCTAGCACACACAGTCTTCTTATGACTCCTTGACCTTGATGAGATGTATTTTTATCTTATATTACTTTTCTTTATTATTGTTTTGTCTTACTCTGCAGCTCTGGCTTTAATTATTTATTTTTATGGTACTAGAAATTGAAACTAGAGTAATTGAACATAAGCCAGGCAGATGTACTACTGCGGAGTTATATCCCTGGAATCCTGTACATTATTTCTCTTTCTCCTCCTCCTCCTCTTCCTCCTCCTCTTTCTATTCTTCCTCTTCCTCCTCCTCTTCTGCTTCCTTCTCTTCTTCTTCCTCCTCTTCCTCCTCTTCCTCTTCTTCCTCCTCTTCCTCCTCTTCCTCTTCTCCCTCCTTCCCTTCCTTCTCCTCCCTCTTCTTGGAGACTTGGGACTCATAGAGGGTTATTATGTCTTAACAATGACAGAGACTCACCAAATTGTCCAGGCTGGTCTTGGGCTTGTGATATTCCTGCCTCAATTTCCCCACAAACTGGGATTATAGACCTGGTGTCTATTGCCCAGACAGTGGTGGTACATGCTTTTAATCCCAGCACTCAGGAGGCAGAGGCAGGTGGATCTCTGTGAGTTCAAGGTCAGCCAAGTCTACAGGGTTAGTTCTAGGACAGCCAGGGCTATACAAAGAAACCCTGTCTCTAAAAACAAAACAAAACAAAAAGAAAGAAAACCTGTTCTGTCAGAAGTACTGTGCCAGGCACTCAGGATACTGACATGGATGAGAGATGGATTTGCTTGTCCTGGGCTCTGTGTCTGTGGGAGATACCACCCTGTGGGAATATGGAGGTCTGAACACACTTCTGTGGAACAACACAGAGAGAGATGGACAGAAAGGTAGATATATTTTAACTAGGAGCTATAGAATGGAATCGATTCCCCAGGTAAGAGAGAAGAGGTGGGTGCGGACACAGTACTCGTGACACAGACCAACTTCTGGTCTTATGGAAACTGGAAACTTGGGACTCATAGAGGGTTATTATGTTTTATCCAGGTCAGAAATAATTATTTATTTCTATCTAGAACAACTAGCATGGATCAGGGTTATACAAAGCATCTTATCTATTTCTTGTGGTGCTTTGGATTGTCCCCAAAGACCTTAAACATGCTAGACAAGTAGGTGCTCTACCCCTGAGATACATCCATATTCATTGACTATCTCTCTCTGTCTCTCTCTGTCTGTCTCTCTCTCTCTTGAGACGGGGTCTCACTATGTAGTCCTGGCTAGCCTAGGACTCTCTTTGTAGACCACATTAGTTTTACATTCATACAGATTCTTCTCCTGCCTCTGCTTTCTAAGTGAGTGCTGGAATTAAAAGTGTGCACCATTCTGCCCAATCTTCCCTTGATCTTTTGAGGCAGACTCTATGTAGCCCAGGCTAGCCTAAAGTCTCTTCCTCATGCTTCTGTCTCCCAAGAACTGGAATAGCAGGCATTTACTGCCATGCCTACCATCCCAGTATGCTTTATATACATCAGAACTTCATGCCAATCATGTGAAGTGGGGGCTGTTACTGTCTTCACTTTAAATGAGGAGACGGTGTCTCAGAAATGTCAAGAGCTTTCCTCAGTTTACATTGTTAATGAGTGGCAGAAGTGGATTCAAACTTAGAGCTTTAGAGCTTTCCAGTGCACCTTGCTGTTCCCCACACTAAGAAAGCAGCAACAGGGGAAGGGAATGACTTCCAAGAGCTATCTGGTAAATAGAAACAGCCAAGCATTTCAGCCCAGTGAGAATATGGTAAGGGAATAGAAATAAAAGTCAAGGTTCTTTCCAACACAGCTAATTGGTAAGATGCTGTGTTAATCAAGGTGGGCAGTGCATGGATGGGTTGTGTGCATCTCAAGGGTATATCTGTATAGAGGTACCCAGTGCTCAAGGGCAACTCAAACCAAGAGCCGGTGCTTTAGGAGGTCACTGTATGGTACATCTAGCTCCATGGGGATGAAATGTTGCACACCTGTGCCTCTCAAGCTTTGCTCTCTCGGTCTGGAAGTTCTTCCTGGAGCCATTCTAACTGCTGTCAGCCTATTCGTTCTTTAAGATAAGAGTCAGTGCAAACTTCAGCCACCCCATGAAAGCTGCATCGCCCCCCACTTCCCTCTGCTCCCCAAGTTCTTTGTCTAGCTCCTTATTGTATTTGACTTTGTTCTGCCAAGGCTGTTTCTCTTCTTTTAGCTCTGAGTCCATTAAACACACCCTCCCTGAGTCAGGTACTCATTGGGGGGCGGTTAGAAAGTGAAATGAGTTAAGATTGCACTGAAAAGTTTGATGTTTGGTTGCCTGGGGAGAGCAGGCTGGGGGTTCCCAAGGCCTTTCCTCTGGTTTCTCTCTCTTTTTCCCTCAGTTACACGGTTCTTTCTCTGTTCTACTCAGTCTAAGTGGAGCATCCCCCTTCCTGGGAGACACAAAACAAGAAACCCTGGCAAATATCACTGCTGTGAGTTACGACTTTGATGAGGAATTCTTCAGCCAGACAAGTGAGCTGGCCAAGGACTTCATTCGGAAGCTTCTTGTGAAAGAGACCCGGTAAGAGGATACAGTCTGGTTTCTCAAGTGCTCGCTCTTTCCTGTTGCCTTTCAAAAACGTGCCCGTCTGCCCTCGCTTTGCCGTCTGGGCCATGTAGTCCAGTCTGGTCAGGTACTGAGAAGTGTCTGTGGCTGTGGGTAGGTGCTCATCCTGTCGTTTGGTCTTGTGCCTTCATCTCCTGCCAACATACAAATGACTCTGTCTACATGAGCATGCACATTTTTATGCTTGCATGCATGTGTATTTGGATATTAGTGTAGAGTCTTCCCTAAACATACGCAGGACTCTGACTTGAAAGGTAAACTATGAACATTTTGAAGCCTATTCAAGTTGAGAGTGGAGGCAGGCAAGCCCAGAGAGAATAGTGGGAGAGATGAGATCCTACCTCTGCTTCGGGGCCCAGGTTGAGCCATGAAGCTGTATGGCCGAAGACGGGTGATAGGCAAGAATCTGTGTAGTGAGCTATGACTTATCTGTGTGAGCATCAGAGAAGGGCCTGCAAGTGCAGGGGATAGGTCCATAGACCTGGGCTATGTCCTCTGGTTTTCACAGACTTCAGATGGAACCAGAGTGGGGTCCTGTGGAATGCAGAAGCCTTGATTTCCCTATGTATGGCAGTGCTGGGGTTGGGGTACGTACCTGAATGTTGAGCAGTAGAGGACAGAGGAGAGAGCTGACTGCTGCTCCTGGAAGTGTCCCCATGAGTCATTTGTTTTTCTCATCCTCATTGCAGGAAACGGCTTACCATCCAAGAGGCTCTCAGACATCCCTGGATCACGGTAAGGGCATGGTAATGAGCTCCAGTGAGCAGGAGGGCCCTCTTCTGCCACCAGGGCTGGCTGTGGCAGTCGGATATAATCAGCTGTTAAGAGGCCTTGGGCATTGGTCAAGGGTCCTCAGAGGGGCCATGCTTGTTCAGACGGGGTTGTGCTGGCTCCATTCTAGAGAGCTTGCCTCGCTTGCATGAGGCCGTGCAGTCCATGTAGAGCACCACAAAGAGCGAATAAAATAGGGTCATGCTGCCTTAGGTTTGCATTCCGTGGGTTCAGAGAGCAGTGCACTATCACAGACATCAGTTAAGATGCTTTTTCTTATAAAATGTAATTTGTTGGGAGTCATCTCTCTGTCCCTTTTCACTGCAGAAGTTGGGTTCTAGACAGATCTCGGGCCACTAAAACCTTGACTTTGTAATCTGGTATATTTCTTTTTCTGACTACTAGGCTCTCACTACAGGAAGACATGCAAGTCAGTCACATCACTTTAATTGGTGCTCTGTGGCCTCAGGAATTGGGTCCTGAGACAGAGATCTGTTATGGGAGGGAAGCCCAAACTCTGTTAAGACAATTCTGTGGCCTCTTGGAGAGTCAGGGTGGAAAGTGAATTCCCATCTAACTCTGCTTGTAGTGAAGGGCCCACTGGTTTTCAGAGACTTGTGTGAGGAGCACATTGGGAGTGGTGGTGGGGAGCACGGCCCTAGCCCTGGTTCCATGGGCTGATTAGATGACCACTCTCCAGACCACTTTCATTGTTCACTGGGAGGGCCCATTGGGATGATCTCAGTGCAGATGTGAAGGGTAGAGGCCTATAGATGATAATTCAAGTTCATTTACTCCCTGGAGGATAGGAAAGGACAGTAATCTTCCAGGTTGGGATGTGCCTATAGCCCAAAGCTAGAGAGCCTCTTGGGCTCCTTTCTACTGAGCATGCTGATATCCCCAGCCTTCCTCTGCCCGCCGTAGCCTGCATGTTTCAGCCCTTGAGTGAATGTTTGCAGAGCCTCTGATTGTCTGTGTGATCTACTATTAAATTCTATGTGTTTGTCGACACTCTCTAATGGTCGTTTATAGAGCTCTCTGACCTGAAGTAAGCATGCAGGCAGTACTCCTACATTCCTCAATGTTTCTCATGGTCTTGTTGTGTGTAGGGGGCAGTACTAGCCTCGTCCTGGCTCTTCCTACCATGTCTTAACACGAGCAGTGAATGCCAAAGAGGCCATGTGTGTGCCTTCTGCCTGCAGCTTGGACTGCCCTGTGGAACACCTAGTATGTTAATATTCTGGTTCTTCTGTCTGAACACCTACTAGTCAAAAGGAGAAGCCAGAGCCCCTGAACAGTGGAAGACACAACCTGTCCAGCTGAAGACCAAACGCCTGAGAGAGTATACCATCAAATGTCACTCAAGCATGCCCCCCAACAACACTTATGTCAACTTTGAGCGTTTTGCTCACGTGGTAGAGGATGTGGCTCGGGTAGACGAGGGATGCCGTGCCCTAGCAGGAGCCCATGATACCTTACAGGATGATGTGGAGTCCTTGGTCTCTATCTACAATGAGAAGGAGGCTTGGTACCGAGAGGAGAACGAGAATGCCCGCCATAACCTGTCCCAGCTCAAGTATGAGTTCCGCAAGGTGAAGTCCCTGAAGAAGCTCCTGAGAGAAGACATGCAGGCCACAGGGGCCAGCCTTGGAGGTGTGGCCAGGAAGCTAGACCATCTACAGGCACAGTTTGAGACTCTGAGGCAGCAGCTCTCAGCAGACATCCAGTGGATGCAGGAACTGGTGGGCATATTCCAGCTGGAGAGTGAGAACACTGATGGCCACAGCCTGGGCTCCATGTTCCGCCGGGACCCCAGTGAGTCCCTATCCGAGCTGCTCAACAGATCACACGTGGAGGGAGTCTTGGCTGGCCTGAGTCTCTGAGCACCAGGATCTATCTAGTCAGTAGTGCATTCTCAGGGCTTTGGAGAAGCATGCTGTCTTGCCTTCGCTGGGGCATCCAGCTGGAAATATCCTGCAGGGTGTGTGTTTGCAGCCTTCCACCCCCTCTAGAGTTCCCCAGACACCGGGGTCCTAGTTAGTGGACCTACTCCGCACCTCCCTCACCAGCCTGGTTTGCTGAGAGGGCGCTGGCAAAGCAGCTGAGCTGTGGAAACGATTAGAAAATACCTTCCCTCAACATGTCCTTCTCTGGGGGTGTCTTCCGGCCCCAGGAGATACTTTATAGCTGGGTAATGATGGTGGATTGGCTCACCTCTCACATTCCAAGTGCGTGCCCTATGAGTGAAGATCTTGAGTAATGATGGGCATAGCTAAGAATAACTTGTTCCACAGGGTGCTTTCCTGTTACAGAGTCAGGGCTTTAAAATAGACAGAGAAAATATTACCTTTCACTTGAATTGTCTTCTTGCTCATCAGGTCTCTTTGTCTGTGACCTTACTAGATGCATAAAGAACTCTGTGAGATAAGAGGCTGGGATTATAGGTCAGTTTCTAGAGTGCTTGCCTAGAATCCACAGAGCCCTGGGTTTGATGCCCAGCACAGCATACAGTTGGCTTGGTGGTACATACTTCTATTCCTGGGATTGAAGAGGAGTCAGCAGGATTTGGAGTTCAGAGTCATCTCTGGCTACATATTGAGTTTGAGTTAAAGGCCAGCCTGGGCTATATGGGACCCTGTCTCCTCAGAGCGGGGCTCTGTGAGCTGAGAATAAGGACAGTATTATTACTATTCATTTCCCTGTAACTGATGAAGAAGTTGATGCAGAGAAAGAGAACCAGCATAGGAGCATTCACAGCCTGTTGCCATCCCATCCTTGAGGTGAGGTATGGAGGAAGAAGTTCAGTGAGGCTTAGCTGAAAATATCCAGCTTGATATTAGAGCTCAGATCCCAGAGGCTAAAGGTCTGACTTTACATTGAGAATGAAGACAAGAGACACACAACAAGGGGGGCTTTATTCTCATATACTAGGCCTGTGGGCCCTGAAGTGTGGGAAACCCCAGAAGGCTTTGGGAAGCACAAGCCTCATCGGTCTCTTCTAGCTCCAAAACTTTGAGCAGCATAGGGATAGTGTGAGGTCATCTCCCCTTCGTAGGAAGAAGGCCAATCAGTATATCCATGCAGACAGCATGTAGAGTAATAGACCCTGGACCCCACATGGTACTAGACGCTAGGGGCACATTGTAATGATTCAAGTACCTCCATAGCCTCACAAAATATCCACCAGATATTAATATTAAATATTATTCCCAGGTTAGGGAGAAAGCCAAGAAAGAATGTGACTTGTCCTGTGTTACATTGGTAATAACAATGGGGGTCTTCTGGTGAGTGTGTCACTCTTTCTGACTCCCTTAACTCTTGGTCTTTAGGAACTCACTCTGTGCTTGAGAGAATGGGTGGTACCCAAGTTCACCCATCCATTCAGACATAGTTAATAGGCACCTGCCAGTTTCCAAAAAGTTGACTTGAGTCTGGGATGTGGTGTTATGTAACATCAAGCTGGTTTTCTACCTTCTCAGAGTTCTCAGCTGAGTGACAGATTCTAGCATTACTCAAGAATTATACAAATGTAGAACTCCAGTTGGTTCCTATGCTGTGAAAGAGAAGGGGGCAACATTGTAAGGCCTGGAGAGACAAAGGGAGGGAGGAAGGGAGGGTGGAGATAGAGATAGAGATAGAGATAGAGATAGAGATAGAGACATAGAAATAGAATTGGGTTGATCTGCTCAGGCAACCATGTATGGAGGACACTGGGACTGTGGTCAGCTAAGTAAACTCTGGGAGAGAGTTGTCTCCTGTAGGCTGTCATGCCAAGGTTCTGTGATGAGAAGTGAATGGAAGGAAAACTAAAGGAGAAAAAAATGGGGTGTGTATAGTGTAGAGAGCATGTGTGTATAGTGTAGAGAGCAGTGTATGTACAGTGGAGATAACAGGTATGTATAGTGTAGACAGTAGGATATGTGTAGTGTAGAGAACAGGTATGTATAGTGTGGAGAACAGGTATGTATAGTGTGGAGAGAGGTATGTATAGTGCAGAGAGCATGGTATGTATAGTGTAGAGAGCAGGTGTGTATAGTGGAGAGAGCAGGTGTGTATAGTGGAGAGAGCAGGTGTGTACAGTGGAGAAAGCAGGTGTGTACAGTGGAGAAAGCAGGTGTGTATAGTGGAGAGAGCAGGGTGTGTACAGTGGAGAGTGGGCTGAGGAAGAGCAGAGTCAGCAGGGCTTTGGCATGTTGAGTTCTGCCTTTGTCCCAGGGTCACCAGAAAGTGTTAATGGGTCCTGGGCTAGTGCTGAAGGAGAAACTCTCAGTGGGCAGCACAGACCGGATTTTGATCTAATAAAGTCATTCTCTAGAGTCCTTTTGGTTTTTTTTTAATTAGCAAGCTGGATCATTTAAAATATCACATATCATAACTGTAATAGAAACCATTTTAGTCGAATATAAGAAACCATAATTTTAAGATGCATGATTGTTTTATGGACAATTAAAACAGAAAAAAAAATCCTATCATGGGCAGTCTTCTAGGAGATGCACAGGGAAAGGGCACATGTGAGACAGCACCACCACGCAGAAGAGCGTGGCAAACACACCTAGCCCAACTTTGACCCTAGGGAGAGATGGAAAAACTTGGATCAGGAGGCATGGCTGCCTTTGCAACATAACTCTTTGGGTTTGGACCATATAGTTGTGAGCCAGAAGAACTTCAAGCATGGACTGCTGTGCCCCACAGTCAAAGTCTGGGTGACCCCACGTGACTCACTGAAGCTGTGCAGTCTTCTCTCCAGATGACCTGCCTCACTCCGGGCCCACAGTCATGAGATGCCACATTGATTAGGAGGTGCTATGATGTATGCGGTTCGACATTGCACATCCTGGGATGAAGACTGCAGAACCCTGTGCCTTATGCTGAAGACAAATGACTCTACAGTCCTGTGTGCCCTGTCATGGGATGTCACATACTTGTTTAGGATAAGACACCATGAATATTAAAGGTTCTTTTGGGTGCATCAACAGACCTTGACATTTATATTGGGTTTCCAAAAAAGGGAAACGCCATGGGTGCAAACATGCTGGGTGAACCTTCTTTGAACTCCAAAGTAAATGCAAGAAGATTTAAGTGATGGCCATGACTTGATTAGGGAGGATGGGGAAGGGAGGGAGAGCTGGTTTTTTTTGGGTTGGTGGAAATCTGCTACTCTGCTCATGCTGGAAGGGTCCTCACAGGAGACCTCCCCAGGACTCTCCCTGTATAGCAGTTTATGGGGCAGCACTCATCCAAGGTCTCACAGCTGGTCAGCCTCTGGGCTGGCACAGAGCCATAGTGGTTTCCTTCCTTGCAGTGAAATTGTCGACTGTGTTCAGTGCCAGTCATGAGTGTGACAGTGTCTCTTTTATCTGTCTCATAACCAGACCCTTAACTGGACAAAGACAAAGTTAACTAAGAAAAGTATCCAAAGGCTTTCAGGGAACTTAGAGAAGACTGTGACCTTCCTATGTCATCTGACACAAACTCCTTTCTCCTAAGGTATCACAACCTGGTGTGCAGGGATGTCTGAAGAGACCTGTGCAGGGAATGCAGCCAGTGAACCCACCTGCTCCTCACAGGCTCGCAGCTGGCATTTTAATAGCCACCTGGAGCACCTCACTGTCATGGCAGGATTTGGGACA
>LR750044.1:992092-1005728 GCA_902729485.2 Mus minutoides
AACTAGTAAGCAGGAGTATGATTGGCCTGGGGAGGAGGGAAGAATGGCCTGGTGGTATAGACAAGGACAGAAGCAAATTCCAATGTCCACAGGTTGCCTCCCAGCTGTGGGAGGCCAAGCTGACATCAACAGCTTCCCACACACAGCAAAGAAACGTTTGAGGCTTTAGTGATGACATCAGAATCAGCAGTATTTCTTGAACGATGTGTAAAATAGGATTTGAAATATTTGGGAGTATGAGGTGTGGTATCCCTGGCGTGAGCCTTCTGCCAAGTGCCAGTCCCAGAGCTGTGTGGATGGTTGCGTGCACTGGCTTCCTTCTGGTGCCCATGAGGGAAAGCGAGAGTGGAGCTGTGCTCTGATATGGTTAGGTAGGACCAGCTCCGAAAAGCCTATGGGTGGCCTCCCTTAGCTCTTACCTATGACAGCATCACAGGCTGTCAGAACAGAAAGGGAACAGCTGCACCAGTCTGAGGGATCAGCCTGGGCAGTTGTCCTTGGGTCATGGGGCCCTTTGAGAATCCACTGAGGCTGTCAGCTGTCCTTGGAACTGTTGCTTGCCTGGACACACACACACACACACACCACACCACACACTTAATTTTACTTCCATAATTAATATATCATAAACTGTGCAGTTTGGCGGTTCTTTTTGTTTTTGCAAAATTGTATCATCACTGTCACTTTCTAATCCAAGAACATATTCATTAACCCAGAAGGAAGACATTCTTGGGGCTGGAGAGGTAACTTGGCAGTTAATAGTACTTGCTACTCTTCCTGAGGATTCGAGTCCTATTCCCAGAACCCACCTAGGGCAGTAGCTCCCCCTGAAGCTACAGGGAGTTACAGACAATGGTGAGCTCTGCCCAACACAGGTGCTGAGAACCAAACTCAGGTCCTTTGGAAGAGTAGTACATGTTTTGACTGCCAGGCAGTGAATGACAACTGTGTCTCTGTCTCCCCACCCCCACCCCTGCCCCATCAAGGCCCCTATTTCCTTCCATTTCTAATAGTAAAGGAGAATCAGCAGCACCATACCTGACAATAGGCTTGTATTTCACCAAAGCCAGAGCCAGCCTAGTGCTCCCTGCCATAAAATGACCCCCTTCCCAAAGTGATACTGATACTGATGGCTACTGCTTCTAACTTTTCTCAGTTCGAGATGGTAGTCATGTTAGTCTCTCTCTCTCTCTCTCTCTCTCTCTCTCTCTCTCTCTCTCTGTGTGTGTGTCCCCGTCCATTCATCCCTCCCTCCCTCCCTCCCTTTTTCTCTCCCTCTCTCCCTCTCTCTGTATATGCATGTACTACACTGTGGTAATAATAGCTCAGAGACACTCAGGATACCTTCTGGGTGGCGAGACATTTGTAGCCTCACCCTTACTGCGACATTCCCACCATATGCCTTGCTGGAGAAGAAGGTCAGCAGCGGCAGGCTGAGGACAGCGTGCAGTCCAGGATTCTGTGGGGAGGTGGGTAACTGCCATTTGAAGCCCAGTTGACACCATCACGCTGTCTTCTCTCTCAGCCGGTGGACACCCAGCAAGCTATGGTGCGCAGAGAGTCCGTGGTCAACCTGGAGAACTTTAAGAAGCAGTATGTCCGCAGGCGGTGGAAGGTTCGTCAGGGCCTGGGGTGAAGGGAGGGGTCTGGGGGCTCCCGGCTTCTCCCCAGATCTCCGTCTCAGCTAGCGGTCCTCCTCTCTCTCCCCTCAGCTGTCCTTCAGCATCGTCTCCTTGTGTAACCACCTCACTCGCTCCCTGATGAAGAAGGTACATCTGAGGACAAGTGACGACCTGGTGAGTACATGCAGAGCCCTCTGCTTGGGCACAGAGCCTGGATTGTAGGTGTGGAGGGGGAGGACGTTAACTATTTCTAGCCTGTTCTGTAGGCCTTGTCCTCTTCTGTCCTGAAGGCTAAAGTGTGACCAGCAGGGGGCTATGTTTGAGGGACCATTAGGAACCCTTTCCTATGGGCTCCCTAAGAGCTGCCACTCCACTCCCCTTCCCACCCCTACTTGAGGACCTGTAGACCCCGGAGAACTGTGGAAATGGGCCCCATAGACCATCCAAAATTTATTCTGGCCAAGTATAATTGTGCACACCTATAATTCCAGCACTTAGGGGGTAAAGGCAGGAGTATACAGGTGACATGAGACCCTATTGCAAACCACGCCACCTCAAAAAGTCCATTTCAGACAATCCTAGCTTCTCTGCACAATGGGTACTTTCTTACACCCTTCCCAACTTTCCCCATTTTGTCTTAGACTGCCTATATCAATAGCATTTGATGATATATTACACTTAGTATAGTTTTTTGTTTCTTTATTTAATTTTTTTTCATAGTACTAAGAATTGAACCCAGGGCTTTTAAAATGCTAGCCAAATGCTAAGCCGTGGTGGCGCACGCCTTTAATCCCAGCACTCGGGAGGCAGAGGCAGGCGGATTTCTGAGTTCGAGGCCAGCCTGGTCTACAGAGTGAGTTCCAGGACAGCCAGGGGTACACAGAGAAACCCTGCCTCGAAAAAAAAAATGCTAGCCAAATGCTATACCATTGAGCTACACCCTGGCCCTTTAGTGTATGTTTAAAACAAGAGACTTATAATGGAATATACTCATCAAGAGGGAGCCTCTAAAGCCAGTCTTCCAGAATTCAGATCAGCCATTTCCCTGCTGTGTGACCATGAAGAAGTTACTTAATTTCTCTGTTCCAAAATGTCATTATTTGTAAAACGGAGGTAATAATACTTGTTACATTGTTGGGTAGTGATTTAGTGTAAATGAGGACCTGTCCCCAATGCCTGGTGGGTAAGTGCTCAGTGTGTATTAGCAATCCTTAATGCTGCTTAAAATCCTCCTGTGGTTCTCCAAATGGGCATCAGTATTAGCTTTTCAGTTGGTAGGGGTTCCCTGAGATAGCCTCTCCCTCCTGATTGAGTGGAGAGAACAGCAGTGTCCAGAAGGTATAAATGAGTTCATATATTCCTGGCACAGCAAGGAGCCTGGAAAGCAACTTCCTGCAGCCACCCTGTGTAAACTGAAGATGCTCAGCACTGGTCCTGCACCCCAGCTCCCAGAATATCCCTGTACTCCCTGGAGCCCCAACACGTCCTCAGGGGTCTTTTTTTCCATAGACTGAGCTCTTGTTTATTCCTGCTTTTGCCAGGACTTTGGTAGCTCTAGAGGCCGTTGTGGCTGAGTCCCTCTTCTGGCCACCAGCGTCATGGACTATAAAGGGAGCTGACGTGGCTGGCTCTGGAGATCCATGTTTGACACCTGCTAGTTTACCCAGCTTACCCTTTTATTGTTTGCCTCTGACTCATACTAAAAAAAAATTGCTGTTCAGCAAAGCCTGGGTTATTTTTGTTGTTCTAGTCAGAGTTGGTCCAGGATGTATTGGCTAAGTTGATCTTGACCTCAGATTTCCCACCGGCTCAGGCTTGCCTGCAGGGGTGTGCGACAGGCAGCAGGCATGGACCTAGGATCTTGGACCTTTTGCCTTGATGTGATGCTGTTGAAGAAAGGGATGTAAAAGAATTTCAATTTCTAACTTTTTCATGGTGCAAAATATAGCTTTTTTGTTGTTGTTGTTGTTGTTTTATTTTTTTACTCAGACACTTACATGTTATATGGTTTTTCCTATTGAACCTTCCTTAAAATAGTGTTTTTAGAAAGATGACATGACCTTCTGTTTAGAAAGCATAGAAATTAAACATTTTTTAGACTTTTTTAAATCCACATTATTCTTTTAATGGTTTGAATTAACTGCAGCTGGAGAGATGGCTCAGTAGTTAAGAGTGCTTCCTCCTCTTGCAGAAGACCCAGATTTGGTTCCTAGCACCTACATGGTGACTTGCAACCACATGTAACTCCAATTCCAGGGGATTCAACTCCCTCTTCTGGCCTTCATGGGCATCTGCATGTATAGTGTATGTATATATGTATGTATATATATATATATATATATATATATATATATATATATATATATATATATGTGTATATATACATACATATATATATGTATGTACATACATACATACACACACACACACACACACACACACACATTCGATTAGGCAGACAGACAAAAAATTAAAACCTTATAAGCACAAAACACCTTCCAATAATAATAGTGATTTTAACACTTAGTTTAACTTGGTGGGACCAGACTGGAAAGGCACTGTAACATGCAGGTGGTTGCTACAGCTTGCCTTACCTGTGTGGGAGCTGACAGGTTACATTTTGTTCCACTTTCATGAAAGTGGAACTCAGAAGTCTTTCCCTTCAGACTGCTTTGCATGAAGCTTGCTGAAGGCTTGGTGGAGACCCAGCCGAGGCAGAGAGCCTGAAATGATGGCCTGCCAACCGAAAGGGAAAAACCAACCACTTCCCCATAGAAGGGGAACCAGTGCCTTCCCAAGAGGCCCTGACTATTGACAGGCACAAATGGTACCAGATAGCGTTTTCACTGCTATAACTGGACCCCTCCTGACACCTGTTTCCTCAGGGATGCTCCAAGAAGAAGGTCTCAAGGAAGCTAGTTTGGTCCCATTTCAAGTCCCCTTCCTATTCCTGTATGGCAGAGGCCTCTGGACGGAGCTGAGGGCTTCCTCTGACATCACCCCACTTCCCCAACTTATCAGCCCCTTGCTTGCCTCTCTGAGCATGGGGTACTCAGTGTGGCTGCTTTCATGTCATCTGATGATACCCTGACCCGGACCTCTTTTTCTCCTCCCCAGAGGAACTGCGAGAGTGACACAGAGGAGAACATCGCCAGGAGGAAAGCCCTTCACCCCCGGAGGAGGAGCAGTACCTCCTAACTGGCCCGGCTTGCAGTGGCTGCCAGGGAGGTCCAAGTTCCTGTGGCCCTGCTGTGCAAGCTCTCGGACCCTGCTTGACACCAGGATCCAGACATTCTGTGTTCCTGAGCACTTTGCAAGAGAGAGGAGTCTGCAGGACTCAGAACTTTCCGGAGACCCTGGGAGTCCTGGCTGTCTCTCGGTGGGAAGCCTCCAGCATTCCTCGGGCTCTTAGTTCTCCAGAAAACTGGCTTTCATCTGTCTGCTAACCTCAGAGCTGGGATTGGGTGTGGACCGAGGAAATGGATCTCAAGGAGTATCATTTTTTACCACAGGTTAAAGGTCAGATTTAGGCAGCTTTCCTCACAGAGCCTACCCTATCAAGGTCGTGAGTGAAGACTCTCTAGAGGGAGGGACCAATCCTGTGACTTAGCAGAATCCATAAGGAGTCAGGCTGTCTAGCGTCAGCCTGTGTCTGCCAGCCTCTTGCCAGCCCAATGTGTTGTAGGATTTTTTTCCTCGTTTTTATTATTAAACTTCTTGTTTATCTAATGCTTGGCTGTTTTAGGAATTGTCTCCATCTGGTTCCCTATAGCCTGAGACCCGGTGGCTTGGGGGAACACTAGGATTGGCTGCTAAGTGGACAGAATCTCAAGAGGTGATCTGAGAAGTCTTCTTTTACTGATAAGATGTGGCCCTTGAAAGTGTCCCCCTCTGTCACCCCATCACAGAAGGTCATGACCCATCCGCCACTGCTGCTGTTGGCCCTCTTATTAGGGGCTGACTTGTAACCCCCCAGTCCTCAGTGTCACAGATTGTCATCACTATCACTAGAGATAGAGTGATAAGTAGCTCATTAAATTAAAGTGAGGCCATCCAGGTAAACCCTACTATATGATATGATTAATATCCTTATAAAATGGGGAGAACTGGGGTAGAGAGATGGCCCACTGGTTAAGAGCAATTTCTGCTTTTGCAGAGGACTCCGTTTCCAGTGCCAGCACCCACAAGGGGCACCAGGCATATGGCGCTTATACATGCATACGGACATTCATTCATACACATACAATTAAAAACAATTAACAATAAGGGGAGATTTCCTCTGAGCATGGTAGCTCATCTCTGTAATCCTAGCACTCAGAAGGCTAAGGCAGAAGGATTGCCATGAGTTCAAGTCCAGACTGGGATGTGGGGGAGATTTACCATATGTGGAGCTGCGTACCTTTAAGTCCTAACTACTTGGGACACTGAGGTAGAAGGATTACTTGAGCCCAGGAGTTAGGAACTGCCTGGGCAACAAGGAGGAACAGGAAGAACAGGAAGAAGAGGAGACTAAGATACAACAGAAAGAACATATGAGGACACTGCATCTCTACTGGCATCTATAAGCTAGGGAGAAAGGCCTCAAATAAAATTTAAAAATAAATAAAAAAATAAAAAGGCAGCTGCTGGGTGCTGTATTGGATGCCTGTAATCCCAACAGTTGGGAAGCAGAGGCAGGAGGATCATGCTACAAAGTTGAGCCACCCTGGTCTACACACTGAGTTCCAGGCTAGCCAGAGCTATGTAGCAAGACCCTATCTCAAAAAGCCAAAGGGTAGGGTTGGGGGCCCAGTGATCAACCCATGCTGAATCTCAGACAGCTGGCCACCGTTGGGAGAAAATACATTTCTGTTGTTTAAGCTATTTAGTCTCTGGCACTTTGTTATGGCAGTGCTAGCAAAGGGGAATTTTTGACAATCTAGACAGAGGAGGGCAAAGGAGTACCCACAGGGAAAAACAGGAAGAGAAAGATGAGTGAGGCCAGTAAGGAAATTTACTGCATGCAAACCCAAGCCATGCTTTTCTGGCCAGAAGAGTGGCCAGTCTAAGGGCAAGTGTGTTGGAAAGAAAAAAAAAAAAGGAACTCTGGAAGGTTAGTGAAAGAGTTGAGCCAGGAAGTACAGGGTGTGTGTGTGTGTGTGTGTGTGTGTGTGTGTATAATGTGTGCATATATATAACATAGTAATATATACATATATAACACTTTATTTTTGTTTCCTGACTATATGATAGGAATAGGACTCCTTAGCTAGTCTGTTTTTTAAATACTAGCAACTCTAAGAAAGAGAGGGTGGGGGAAGGATGAAAGGAAAGAACACAGAGGTGAGTATGGCATTAATTGCTTTTGTTGACAGTAAGGGCTTTTGTTGTTCATATAATTTTTTTTCACATTGATTGATTGATGATCATGGGTATGGTGGTGCTCTATGGTCTATGGATGTATGTGGAGCTCAGAGGACAACTTGCAAGAATCAGTTCTCATCTACTATGTAAGTCCCAGGGATTGATTTCAGGTGATATCAGCTGTCCAGCCGGCTTGGCAGCAGGCACCCTTATCTGCTAAGCCCTCTAGCCAATACTTGGTTTGTTTTGAAACAGGATTTCATGTAGCCCAGGCTGTCCTTGAACTCTAGTTCCTCCTACCTCTAGCTCCTGAATGCTGGCATTACAGGTATGCACCGTCATACTCGAGGTGAACAGTAAGTCTCAATCACACTGTGTGAGACTCACCCAAGCTCCCTTCATGGCTATAGATGCATACAAAATGGTCCCCAAAGAGCAGAAAGGCTAGTTCCAGAAAAGCTCACAGCAAACAGAGGCCATACTACCCCCACACACTGCTGAGTCCTGTGGCCTCTCCCTGCTGGCGGATGGATGCAGGAGTGGAATAACAAGCCCAGGGGAGACAGGTGTGTTCTGGCTCTGAGGGAGGAGGCGTTGACAAGCCAACCCCTCAAGGCTGAGAGAGGTCACAGCATTCTTTGAAGAAAATAGAAGACCAGAGATGAAAACCACATTCTGTGAGAGAAGTTCTTTGAAGAGCTCTGAGGTGCCTCTCCCAAATGCCTGCCTGTGTGCTTGCTGGATGCCACATTAATAGCCCACAAACACACATATAAATATTTTAGCACGCACTGTTGTAATCTCCATCTCACAATCTTCCCTGATTCCAGATCTTAGATTCCATTTGTCTTTTCCATTCAAACATTTATTTGCCAATCAAACAAAGCAAACAAAAACTCCCAGCATATTCTGAAAGCAAAAGGAGGTCACATTTAAATAAGGAAGTGAACCATGAGATCTCTGGAAAGAAACTCCAAGCCCTGTGTATTCAAAGCAAGTACATGCTAAAACTGGGCTGTTGAAAGGGACAGCAACTATCACAGGCTTAGAGAACTTTCTTCCCATCAGGCCCACCCCCCTGGGCTCCCGGTTTGATGTCAGCCCCATACTGTTCTATTCACGGTTGCTGCAACCCCCAAAATATCACACTTGGCATCTGTTGAGAAGGTCCCATTCTCAGCAAACCTTCACAGGCTTAGGGACTCTAACAGTAGAAAAGCTTCCAATGGAGGTGGTTAATTGCTGTCTCAAAGGCACCAGCACAGTTGGTGAACTTCCTTCAAGTTTTTCTCGGCTTGATTGCCCCTCCCTCCCACGGATGCCCTCCAGCAGCAGGAGCAGCAATTCTTAATGGAGAGCGGAACACAGATTCCCAAGTCCTCTTCTCACCGAGTAGGATTCATAGCTCTTGCTCTTAATCTAGAAAACAGTTGATTACATTATCTAGGGACAAAATGATATTGTAAGATCTCCCATTCAAGTTAAAACTAGAGCAGAACCAAGGGAAGCGGTGACTTTGAGGGACCTGAGTGTCAGGGAGGCATTCTCTGTGCACAACCTTGTAAGAGAAGTGAGCTTCCTTTTTTAACGATGATGAAGCCAGCCTCAGCAAAGCTAAGAACTGTGCCTGCCTTCTCCCAGCTGGAGCTCTTGGGATCTGGACTTCAGCCCAGATTTGCCTGCCCTGGATTCACATTCTACTTTTCCTGGGGGTTGGGGGGGGGGAGTAAAAAAATGAAGAAGAAGAAAAAAATAAGAAAAGAAAAAAGAGAATCTTAGAGAATCACATGCAGTACAATCCTTTAAAAAAAAAAAGCAAAATCTATACGTAATAACATTGTGTTTTAGAAGCAGAGACTTCAGTAAAATGGGGAAGGCAAGGTGGACAGCGGCTGGTGTTCAGGATTCTGCTTGTTTGGTTTTGTTTTTGTGGTACTGAAGATTAAGCCCAGGCCCTTGAATGCACTAGACAAGCATTCAACCACTGAGCCACAGCCCTAGCCCTGTCACTAGGACTTGGTGAATTTCCCTCACTCTGTTTCCTTGTTTTTATTGGTAGTATTGCATTAGTGAAAAAATGTCATAACAAAATACCTGGGTCTGGGTGACCTAATGCACTAGAAATTTACTTTCTCAGCTTTAGACACTGCAAGGTGTCAGTAGCATTGGCTCGGTCTGCGGCGTTTCTCCTTAATTTGTCACACCCTGGTCTTCTCGCTATAGTAGATGTCTGTCTTTTTTTTTTTTTTTTTTTTTTTTTTTGTTATTTTTTTTTTTTTTTTTTTTTTTTTTTTTTTTTTTTAAAACAAGGTCACCAGTTATGCTGGATTAGTGTTTACAATACATCCTCATCTATTTATCCCTACAAAGGCCCTATCTTTAAATATAGTCACTTTAAAAGTTCCATATATGGGTTTAGGAGGAAGTAAACACAATTTAGTCCATAAAAAAAAAAAATCTTAAACATGGGCTAGGGACATAGCTCAGTGGCAAAGTGCTCTCTTCACATGTGCAAAGCCCTGAGTTCCGATCCCAGGACTGGTATAGATAGGTATAGGTATGACCAACGAGAGACTCGGAGAGAGACTTGTGAGTCCAGGCTCCCCAGCATCTGTGGCAACCACATTGAACTCCTGCAGCTGTCTGTGTGACATTCCAAGGGATGGGACTAAGGACACTCGAGTCTGCTGAGTCACAAGGCTGTGGGCTCTGTATAGTCACAGTTGGACATATCTCCTTTCACACATAGGGAAAGGAAATTGCAGATGGGCTGGCTGACCCCCGCATTCTTCCAGAAGGTTATGACCTTAGTTAACCCGGGAAGGAGCGGAAACAGGAAAGCTCCCGAGACCTACAGGCTGACAGAGGTCGAACTGAGCTGTTGGAGCTCCCCAGCTGGGTCCTGGGTCATTGCTTTCTCAGACCCTTTCAGTAGCCAAGCTGTGGGCTCTGGGCCTTGAGGGTGCATTTCCTGGTTGGAGAGGAAACAGGGCAGACTTTCCTGAATGGTTATAAACTGCAGACCTCATCAGTCATCTTCACACAGTGCTAACCCTGGAAAGCCCCACCAAGCTGTAAGAGATCATATTCTGGAAAATTCTCCCTCCCCTCCTTAGTCAGGCAACAAATAACAGTGCCCAGGATCTGTTTAGCCACAGTGTCGGTCAAGTGAGTCTTGCAAGCTGGTCTGATTTATGATGTGCTACTGAAGGTACTGGAAGTGACAAGACCCTCCCTCAAAAGCTGGAATCAAACCGTGATGGCATACACCTTTAATCCCAGCAGAGGCAAGTGGGTCTCTGAAAGTTCAAGGCTAGCCTGATCTACAGAGGCAGTTCCAGGACAGCCAGGACATACATTAACAGAGAAAAACTCTGTCATTCATTCATCTATCTCTGCATCTGTATCAATATCTGTATGACTACCATATTTTAATACTATACACACACACACACACACATATATATATATGTGTATATATATATATATATATATATATATATATATATATATATATATATATATATCTGCTACCAAAGTATTCACATTTGACAAGTTCTTTCTCTGGCTGGGCCCAAATCTATTTCCCCAAAGGTTCACCCATCACCCCCATTCTGTCTTCTGCAGTCACATGCATTTAACACATGTGTAGACAAAAAATGGGAACATGACAGGTCCTCCAGAACCCACAGTTTAATGACAGGAAGAAATAGGAACTAAGCCAGGAGCTGAGGAAGGAGCCTTCGTTCTGACAGATAAGACCCCGGTGAGCTTTTGAGATGTGCCTAAAGGACAAGAGGCCTTGTGTTTGCAATGGGTCTACAGAGTCTGCAGTACAGGACCCACCTGAGCAGAGACCCAGAGGTGGGAAGAACTTACACCTCCTGAGGAGGTGGGGTGGTCTGGTGGAGTACACTCAGAAAGAAAGCACTGTGAAGTTGATGGCTTCGAATGTAGGCTTGAGCCCCCTGGGTGACGGGGAGGTGAATCTTCTTTAGGGCTGTGGTTTAGATCAGCATCTCTTAGTGTGGTCTCTAGCCAGCAACCAGAAACTCATCAGAAGTACACATTCTCTAGCCCACTCCACCTTTCCTGTATTAGAAGCTCTGGGGGTGCTAAACAAGTTGCTTAGGAGATTCTGCTATGAAACTTTAGAAAAACTACTCCGAGAGGCTAGGGAGATGGCTCAGTTGGCAAAGTGCTTGCCTTACAAGCATGAGAACCCAAGTTCAACTTCTAGAGTCCATGCAAAAAGACAGATAAGGCGATATATGTATGCATTAATCCTGGCATTGGGATGGCAGAAACACAAAGATCCATGGGGCTCACTGACCAACCAGCTTAGCCTAATTGGTAAACCCAAGGTCACAGTGAGAGACCCAGTCTCAAAAAAACAAAGAGAAAGGCTTCTGAGAAATGACCCCCGAAGGCTGATCTCCAGACCACTCAAGTACCGGCACACATTGGATTGGGTGGGGCAGCCTGTGGAGGAGACAATTCAGACTACTGGGATAAGCTAAATGGGTTGGGCAAGGACCTGGCCTGGGGAGGGAGCACGAGGAACCAGACAAGTTGGGTTTCTCTGCTACTTCACCTCTTAGCTACCCAGACATGGACAAGACAGATGAGCCTCAGTTGCCAGTCTTTTTGACTCCAGTCAAAGAAAGAATCGGACCTGGAGGATGGATGTAAGGGCCAGTGGGAGATACCACCAGCAAAGCTCTCAAATAGAACAACTGCCTAAGTTTGCCTGAACCTGAGCGGTTCCATGGAACAGAGCTCCAGAAGACGAAGACGGAGCTCCAGGCAAAACCATGGCCAGCTGCACTGGATCCACTGCACCTGTGAAAAGATGAGTATTCCCTGCCCCGCAAGATCAGGCTTGCTGACTGTTGTTACCTCACAGGAGAGGATAGGTAGGCTCATTCGACCTTCACTTGAATACCAGCCACACCTTCCAGCTGGTTGTATGCAATTCTACCTTAACTGCATGAGGCCTGAAGTTCCCCTTGGTATATAAGCTGAGGAAGACTGATGTTCGTTCCATCGAGGTGACTCTGGGAAGTCATCACCTAAGCTTGGTGAAGACTTGGCAGTGTTCTTGCTTCAAGACCACCCACTATTCTGCCAGTAAGCCTCAGCTGTGCTTGGTAAGAAAGCCCAATAAACTCATTTGTTCACCAGAGTAAACGTGGTTGGAACTGTGCCGTGGCTTCCCTTTGGGGACTTATGAAGAGGGAAGAGATGTTTATATTCCCCCAGAGAAGAACTGTTCTCAACAGTGGCAAATCTAGGGATATCCAGTGCAGGGCTGGACATCTGGTCACGTTATCCCATGACATGCTGTTCAGAAAGAAGCGTTTGTTATGGTGTTTATGGAGGACCAAGTGAAGGATGGAGTTCTTGGGGGGGTTCCCAAGTTGATTCTCAAGCGTTTTAATGGCATCTGAAGTTGCCTGTCTCTCTTATCACCCATTTCTGGTGCCTGTTGAGCTTAGCAGATGCTCCTTCTAGAACCCTTCCCATGGCCTGGTTATGCAAATTGGCAGGAGAGAAGAAAGGTCCAGACAAGGGCATAAAGACAGCACTCCCTGGCTGTGCTGCTGGCCAGGTGCCTAGGTCACCTGAAATACAATAAGGCTCATGGCTCTCAGACCTTGCTGATGCTGCTGGAAGCTGAAAATACCCAGGGCACTGGCCTGATGCCTGGGTGGCTCCTCTGGGCCTGGAGTAGCTGTGATGTCTCCACAGGGTTCTTGGAACTTCAGCCCAGGCCTCTGTGGGGGGAGGGTAGGGCCACACCTCTCACCTTTCCGATAGGTTGAGTATTTTAAACAGACCAAGCTTTTTTGTCCTTTATCCTAATACATGTCCAGGGGGTGGCAGAACTACTTTACAATGTTTACTCAACTGAGAGCATCAGGCAGAAAGAAACCTCGAGAGTTAAAGTTGCCAAGTTGACAGGATCCAGAATCCTCTCCAGACAAATATCTGGGCATGTCAGTGAGGGAGATTCTAGCTCAGGTTAACTAAGATGGAGGATCCCACTGCAGCTGGGGATGCTGTTCATGGGGCTAGGGTTCTGGACTACATAACAAACAGAGATCTAGTTGAACCCCAGCGTCTGCCTGTCTCTGCTTCCACACAGCAGACACAGTGTGACCAGCCACTTCACACTCCTGCTTGTAAGCCTTCGCCACGATGCACTATATCCCTCCCAACTGTAAGTCAAAAAGAGACCTCCTCCTTCTATTTCTTCTCTTTCTCCTTCTCCTTTTTTTCTTTTGAGACAGGGTCTCACTAGGTAGCCCTGGCAAGCAGGTCTGGAATTAATTCACTGTCGCGCGCCTACCCCGTCCAGCAGGAATAAGACTCACGACAACCAGATTTCTCCTCAGGACAGTTTACTCAGGAACTTGACGTGGCTAATGGTGCATGACGAATGGCAAAATGCCGGCCCAGAGCCTCCCCAGAAACAGCTACTTAAGCCCTGTCCTGGCCAATCAACGAGCTGCCCTGTGGCTCTCGCGAGACTACCCCAGGTGCTCTCGCGTGACTACACCAGGCGTTCTCGGGCAACAGCTGACACAACCTAGAAAAGCTGAATCGGTCGAGCCGAGCGGTTGAATGGCTCCCTACATCTCCCCCTTTTTTATTTCATATGAACGAGT
>LR750044.1:1007806-1060220 GCA_902729485.2 Mus minutoides
CGGGCCTCGCCCCACTTACCGGGCTCCGTCCGAGCTTCGCCCTGTACTGCCTGAGTTCTGAAATCTTCGTACGGGTCAGAATTACTTCCTCCCCGTACGGGCCAGCATCTTGTCGCGCGCCTACCCCGTCCAGCAGGAATAAGACTCACGACAACCAGATTTCTCCTCAGGACAGTTTACTCAGGAACTTGACGTGGCTCCCCGGAAACAGCTACTTAAGCCCTGTCCTGGCCAATCAACGAGCTGCCCTGTGGCTCTCGCGAGACTACCCCAGGTGCTCTCGCGTGACTACACCAGGCGTTCTCGGGCAACAGCTGACACAACCTAGAAAAGCTGAATCGGTCGAGCCGAGCGGTTGAATGGCTCCCTACAATTCACTACATAGACCAGGCTGGTCTTGAACTCAGAGATCTGCCTGCTTCAAGGTGTGAGCCACCATGCCTAGCTTTAAGCTGCTTCTGGCTAGGTCTTAGGTCTCAGCAATGAGAAGAGTAATTTGCATATGCCTTTACAGGAAGTGCGCACAGACAGTCTGAAACCACGGCAAAGCCTTCCTTGGTCTGCATGCACATCCTTAGACCAAGAACAGAGGGACCAGGATAAATTGCAATCGTTTAGACCTAAGGCCTAGTGCCTTAGAGCCTAGGGCACAATTCGTTTTCCCCAAAACTGCTAGGAGGCAGCTGAGGTCTTTGCTGAGAGAAGGGGCACTGATGGAGGGGTGTGGTACCTCCCTCCATGCCCACTGCTGGCTGATGGGTAAGCAATGCCTCTTACCTCCTCCTCACTGGACACTGACCTAGGAGGTGGGCTTTTCTGCTCCTCCAAAGCCTGTAGGTACTTACTTCTGTTCCCTAAAAAGTTTTCTTCCAGCAGGATGTGCTGGCGTGTGTCTTTAATGTCAGTACTTAGGAAGCAGAGGCAGGTGGATCTCTGCAAGTTCAAGACCAGCCTGGTCTATATAGTATGTCCTGGCAAGGGCTACATAGACCTGGTTTCAAGAAAAGCAAAAGAAAATAAGAAAATGTCATCCAGCCTAGGTCCATGGTACTGATCTGAAAACCCTAGGCTGAGAGTCAGGTTAGGTCTCAGAGTTTGAATGACAGTTCTGGCATCTTCTTAGCTGGGTGATTATTGATTGATTGATTGATTGATTGATTGAACCAAGGTATTGAGCCTCAGCTTTCCCACTTGTAAAATGGGGGCATGCCAATATCTGCCACGCAGGGCTTCTATGACTATTCCATTGGATTAGCTAATGCATGGAGGCACTCAGAAAGTGGCTTCTGTCCTAACAACTGTGCTTTATGGACTAGTGTAAAACATACATTCATTAGTGAATAAGCTGGAGCAAATGGAAGAAGGGGATGGAGTTCCCATAGTGTTGTTTGCTGCCTCTGCCAACCACTCTGGTGACATGTGATGATATGTGATGAGCAAGGCCCTTGACGTGACGTACCTCTTGCTTTCCGCCCTTTGGTTTTTCCCCAGTGCATGCTGGGGGCCAGCCCACATCCTGACCATTCTGTGAGGTGCGGTTGATTAAGAAACCTCACTGCCCAGCTGCAAAGTGCCTTCGCTTTCCGCCTGTCTGGCCCCCTCAGCTGCCTACCACCAAATGTGAAGGAGCCTTACTAGAGAGCAGCAGCTGCTGCTGCCTTCTTGCCAGCCTGCCTGTGCCTCTCCACTCCCCCGACCCCCAACCCCATGGTTTGCATTCTAGAAGCATCTGCCTCGCACCGCGCACCACGGCTTGATTGCCTTTTGTTCTCACAGCCATCCTGAGAAAGCCGTCTTATGGATCAGGAAACTAAGGCTTCTAGGGGGTTGGCTTTTATTTTGTTTGCATTCTGAGACAAGGGCTCACTCTGTAGCCCAGGCTGGCCTTGAACTTGCAACCCTCCTGGCTCGGCCTCCCCTGAGCTGAGAACCCAGGTGTGTACCATGCCCAAATATTTCTGTCTTTTTGCTTTCTAGATGTCATATAATGAGCAACTTCTGTCGTGGTGTAAGGTCTCACCACAGACCCCCAAGGCAGCAGAGGCAAGCAGCTATAGACCTAAACTTCCCAAATTGTAAGCCCAAATGATCCTTTTTTCTTTCTCTGTTGATAATCTTAGGCCTTCTGTCACAGCAACGGGAAGTTGGTAGTCTGAGGACTTTCATAGACCCCAACACTGCATAAACCGTACATGTTTACACATGTCTACAATCCTGGCACTCTGGAGCCAGAAACAAGAGGACCAGAAATTCAAGGTTATCTTTTGCTGCATAGTGAGTTGTGAGTTTAGGTAGCCTGAGCTATATTACTTTCTGTTTTAAAACAAAAGCAAGCCGGGCGTGGTGGCACACACCTTTAATCCCAGCACTCAGGAGGCAGAGGCAGGTGGATTTCTGAGTTCGAGGCCAGCCTGGTCTACAGAGTGAGTTCCAGGACAGCCAGGGATACACAGAGAAACCCTGTCTCGAAAAACCAAAAAAAAAAAAAAAAAAAAAAAAAAAAAAAAAAAAAAAAAAAAAAAAAAAAAAAAAAAAAGCAAACAAGTGGCTGGAGAGATGGCTTGGCAGTTAAGAGCACCGACTGCTCTTCCAAAGGTCCTGAGTTCAATTTCCAGCAACCACATGGTGGCTTATAGCCACTTGTAATGGAATTTGGTGCCTTCTTCTGGTGTCTGAAGACAGCTTCAGTGCACCCATAGAAATAAAATAAATACACCTTTAAAAAAAAAAAAAACCCGAGCCGGGCTTTGTGGTGCACGCCTTTAATCCCAGCACTCAGGAGCAGAAACAGGCAGATTTCTGAGTTCGAGGCCAGCCTGGTCTACAGAGTGAGTTCCAGGACAGCCAGGGATACACAGAGAAACCCTGTCTCGAAAAAACAAACCAAAACCAAAAACAAAACAACAAACACTTGCCGTTCTCATTAAAACAACAACAACAAAACAGAAAACAAACTAACACATCTGCATCTCCCCCATCCCAACCCCCCCAATGTGTATGGCTATTTTGTCTGCACATTAAGTGTGCACCATGTGCATGCAGTTCCCATGGAAGCCAGAAGAGGGCATCAGGTCACCTGTACTTACAGACAGTAGTGGGAACTACAAGGATTGAACCCTTGTCATCTGGAAAAACAGCTCTGTTAACCACTGAGCCATCTTTCTAACCCAGGTTCTGCATCCTTGAAGAGATTTAAAATGGAAGGGGCCACTCTGATGCTAGGGATGAGGGACTAATAGGCTCACAGTCATCCCTTTTCAAGGGCAGATGGCCAACGTCAACATTTATTTTTCTGAGTGTCCCAACTTCTGGCCTATTCCTTATAACTTCTTACCTATTTGGTTCTCACTCAGGGAGTGAGGAATGGGGAAGGGGCTGAGCTTTGCTTTCCAGGGGCAGACTTGCTTGATGGAGCACCCCTGGGTAGCACTAGGGATGCCTGACGCTCCTTGTGGGGCTGCAGCAGCTTTTGAGCTCCTTCTCCCCTATGGCCAAGCTTTTAATTTCTTCCTTAGCAGCTGAAGAAAAAACAAGGGCAGAGGTCAGTGAGGTGCTCAGTGGGCAAAGGTGCCTGCTGCCAAGCTTGACACACTTGGTCTCATCCCCAGGATCCAAATGGTGGAAGGAGAGAAATGACTTTCAGAAGTTGCCCTTGGGCTCTACACACCTGCTGTAACATGCACGTGTGCATGGGCATGTGTGCATGCATGCACACACATTCATGCACACCCACATGAATGCACACATACAGACACTAAATAAATTTCTTCTCCTTCAACATTTCCAATGCTTGAGCCTGCATAGCAACCATGCTGCCTTCTCTAGTACCAAGGGAGAGCTAAGTTATCAGTAGGCCATCCTTGGAAGAGAACTCATGTTTATCAAGACCCTGTTATACAAAGGCATTGTTCTAATCTCTTGTGTGTACTTTCCCTGACTTACCTACCACCTTTACAGATGAGGAAATGGAGGGCCTTGGAAGCTATGCTGTATAAGAGAAGGTTGGTAGATAGTGGAGCCAGGGTTTGGTTCTGGACTTTGAAGTCCATGTGCTATTAGTGTAGGCTGCCTTTGAGGGGCCCCTTGGAAGCAGAGGTCGTGAAACTTCAGGAGTTGTATGGAATTCTACCCACACAAGGCTGGACATTCATTGTGTTTGTCAACTGAGACCAACCTCAGCCAGTTTATGGGCACAGTGCCATGTTGCCCACTGTCAAGGTCACAGGCACTCCCAAAGATTATTGAAGAGAAAAGCTTGGAACCTTACGAGGCCATGGCCACCAGGTGGCACTGCAAGTACTGATTGAGATCTTTGTTCCTAGATCCGAAAGCCAGTAAGATATACCCAGTTCCTAAAACAAGAGGTTCCAGGGAAACAAGCAAACCAACCAACCAACCAACCACAGGCCAAACCCTCGAGGGTCTGGCTTAATGTTTTGCATAGGCTTTGTGGAAATCTGCAAAGATTTTTTAAAAAGTTTTAATTTAATGAGTCAGTTAAATGCCATCTATATATATATAGTTCAAGAATTTTCAAGTATAAAACAGAAGCTGGGGTTGTAGCTCAGTGCTAGAGTACCTACTTTGCATGTACATGGCTCTGGGTTCAGTCTCCAGTACAAACACTCACACACACACACACACACACACACACACTGTATAAAATGTAGAAAAAAACTACTCTTATATTTACTATTAGTTATTTATGAATCCTTCTAAATATTACACATGTAAACATAATATATAATTATCTTTGTACAAGATTTTATATGAATATATATTTTACATAGCAATATGTATATATAAAGCCATATATATATATATATATATATATATATATATATATATATATTCCTTCTTTTAAAACAGATGGTTGCTTTAAAAAAAAAAAACCACCATGCTTTTGGGGGACTATTTAAATGGCTCATAGGAAAAAGACACTCGCTTCCAAGCCTGACAACCCAAGTTCCATCTCCAAGATCCAAATGATGCTTTTAATTCCAGCATTCAGGAAAGTGAGTTACAGGCCAGCCAAGGCTACACAGTGAGACCTGTCTCAAAAACAACAACAAACCAAAATGGTGGAAGAAGATAACTTGACTCCAGCAGGTTGTCCTTGCTCCACACGTGCTGCCTGACACATATATGTGCATGTGTGTTTCCTTCCTTCGAGGGAGGAAAAGATCCACTGTAGTCTTCCACTCGAGAAGACTCCCTGCCATTTAAAGAAGAAAAGTTAGTGACGTTAGCCGTACTTCATTTGCTAATCTACAGATATGATGATTGCAAAGTGAACATATTTTAAAGTAAAGTAGGAACAATTCATACATTTTTGTTTTCCAACAAAAACAAAGGTGAAACAAGTAAAAATGGTATCTAGTAACAGATGTTGGTTTTATGTAGAACTGTATGTCGGCAGTAATCCTTTTAAAATTCAATTGATTTGTTTTGTTTTTTAAGACAGGGTTTCATGTATCCTAGGTTGGCTTTGAACTTGATATGTAGGTTGAGTTATATTTTTAAAATTATATTTATTATGTGTGTGTGTGTGTGTGTGTGTGTGTGTACCTGCTGAGGGGCTTGCTAGCCCTTGCTTGAGTTTTTGATTGGTTGATCTCAGATTGTGTGCTTTAGAGACGTTTTATAATCTGATCTCTCAGCTTGTCAACTGTCAGTGCTGATGGTAAGCTTTCAGATGCTATTCTTGATTCTTGTTTACACAGAATGTCAAAACCTTCAGTCACTATTCTGTCCCTGATCAGCTTTCAAGTGGCGCTGCTCATGTGACTTATCAGAAATTACAATTGCACGATGTTTTGTGATAATTACCGTGGATTCTTTCCAGATGCTTCTCAGCACTTTGGCCTTTAGTGGACTTTGGGAACAGAGCCCAAAACCTCTGTAATTGTTATCATCTCTGACGATGCCAAAGTGCAGCTGCGCTTTTTCTAATGCCCGAGGGATGCGGGTGTGACAGCCACAGTGACCTGCAGGCCTGCGCTCCTGATCTCAGAGGCCTGTTTGCCATGGGGGAGGATCATGCTATTACATAGTATACACACTGGTCATGCCTTGTTTCTTTCACTGAACAATATAGAGATTTTTATCAGTTTGTAAAAAGCTACTGATCCTTTTGGGGATTATAACACAATGATATTATTTCCCCTTTCACTTTCATTTTCTTTTCTCTATCACACACACACACACACACACACACACACACACACACTTTTTCAAAATTATGGCCTCTTTTTCTTTGTTATTATTGTTGTTTGTGTGTGTGTGTGTGTGTGTGCGCGTGTGTTCAAATATTCCTAAATATATAAATACAATCTGATCCACTAAGTCCATATAAGATTATTTTTATTATTTATTTGTTTGTTTGTTTTCTCTGAGACAGGGTTTCTCTGTGTAACCCTGATTGTTTTAGAACTCACTCTGTAGACCAGGCTAGCCTTGAACTCACAGAGACCTATGTGCCTCTGTTTCAGGAAGGCTGGGATTAAAGGCATGTGCCACCACTGTCCAGCATTTGGGTATGTTTTTAAGGCTGACCACTTAGTACTGAATAATGAATTGCTGTGCTCTTCCCTGGGGAAGTCTCTTTTTCAGTGTCCCTGTATCCCTTAGCTGCCTGTAGTTCTTTGTCCAGAGCTGGACCTTGCAGGCTTTCCCTGTCCACATTAGTGTGACCCTTAGTGTCACCCTTGCTCAGGTCATGTTGGGATAGCCATGTTGAAGAGACTTCATGAGTGAAGCTTCTGACATTTCTAGGAGTCACATCTCACAGCAGACTCCCTGTTCCTCTGTCTCTTACAGTCTTTCTGCCCTCTCTTCTACAATGGTCTCTGGATTGTAAATGCAGGCGCTGAGCTATAGATAGATCCCTTGGGACGGGGCTCCACACTTCTGCATTTTAATTGGTTGTGGTTTTCTGTAATTATTCTCTGTCTGTTGTAAAGAGAAGTTTCCTTATGAGAGTTGAGAACAAAACTGTGAGGTGGTAGTTGTTGGTCCTCTTCCAAGACCCACAACTTCAACCTCACTCTTTGTTATAACCATATATTGTTCTATTATAGGGATATAAGGATTTGGGGGTTTTTTGTTTGTATTTTGAGACAGTCTTTCCTAGGTTGGCCTGGAACTCACAGTCCTCTTGCCTCAACCTTCAGAGTTCTGGAATTAGTGGTGTGTAATAACACACCTGACTCTATATCGTACGTGTGTGTGTGTGTGTGTGTGTGTGTACATGTATGTGTGTGTGTGTGTGTATGCAAGCCAGAGGTCAATGTCAGGTGACTTCATCTCTTGTCCTTCATTGTATTGTTTTAAGATATGGTTGCTCACTGCATCTGAAGCTGATCAATTTGACTGGACAGGCTAGCCAGCAAGTCCCTAACATCCTCCTATCCTGGATTTCCCAGCAGTAGGAGTACAAGAGTACTTATCCCCATGAGGTCTTTTAAGTGGTACTGGGGATCTAGAGTCATGTCCTCAGACTCATGTATGAACCACGTTACAGACTGAGCCATCCTCCCCAGCCCTGGGTATCGTACTTCCTTCAGATTCATAGAGGCACAAGTACTGCTTTTGTCAAGGACCCTAATTCAGTTCCCCAAACCCATTCTGAGTGGCTCACAACTGCTTGTAACTCCAGCTCTGGGGAAGCCATGGTCTCTCTGACTTCAGTAGGCACCTGTACTCACATGCTCAGACGCACAGCAACAAACACATTTACACATAATTACCTTGTTTTAAAGATCAGAGGCTGGAGAGATAGCTCAGTGGTAAAGAGTACTTGCTGCTCTTCTAGAAGACCCAGGTTCAATTCTCTATACCCATATGGTAGCTCAAGGCCACCTGTAACTCCAATTGTAGAGGATCTGATGCCCTTTTCTGACCTCCTCAGGCACCAGGCTTGTTTACAGTATACATACATACATACATACATACATACATACATACATACATACATACAAGCAAAAAACCCATATACATGAAATAAAATAAATAAAAATGTTAATCTAAATAAGTAAAGACAATAAAAGGAAAAGCTCAGATTTAGTTAAGACCTTTTATGGATCCAACAACAGCCCATTGCTCAGTCTCTCACCCTCTTAACAGGATCAATTCTATGAATTTAGTGTTTACCATAGATAGTTTTATACCTTTTGTTTACATGCTTCTATATCCATAAAGATGACATGGTATCATGTTGCAGATTTTTTAACCTCTATTTACGCTTGATGATATGTAATTTTCACTTAATATTATAGTTTTGAGCCAAAAAAAACCCCTATTGATACATGTGGCTCTAGTTTGTTGATGTGTGTGTGTGTGTGTGTGTGTGTGTGTGTGTGTGTGTGTCTATAGTAGCATTCTGATAGCTAAACTATAGTTTGACCTCTTCCTTGACAGTGGACACTTTTTGCTATAAGCATCACCATCCTGCCCAAGTGTGAAAGTTCCTCTACAAGTAGAGTTTAAGGCTCCTGAGTACTAATGTCTTCAGCTTACTAGGTTACTAGGTTACTGCGTACCAATGTCTTTCGCTTACTAGGCATTGCCAAATTGTTCTCTCAATGAGTTTACGAACTGAGCGTGCTGCTCACACTCTCATGGAAATTGGTACATTTATTGTTCTATTTGAACTTAAGATGGCTTCCTTTTGTAGCATGCGATGGGGGTCCCCATAGCAGCCTTCTAGAACGTCATTTCTATTTCAATTCAACAAACATTACTTGGCAGCTGTTGGAAGGAAGCACCGGGAATGATCAGTGTCAAGCTGGCCTTACTCCTGGCCCTTGAGAGGTTTACTCTAGCAGGCGAGAGAGAACCAAGCATGTCATTAACCAACCACATGAAACTGTCCATGAGTTCTAAGCCAGCCTCTGTGGTTGCTTTACTATTGAAGTGACAGTTTCCTTTTCAAGGAAGATGCTAGGTTTTTTATTTTAAAAGGAAAAAGTCTTCTTAAAAACAGACTTTGGAACTGGGGATGTAGGTCAGTGGTTGAGTACTTACTTTAGCATGCATGAGATCCTGGGTTCAAATCCAGTGCAGCATTGAGTTAGGGTGGGAGGGCAGTAGGGTGGGAGAGAAGGGATTAAGGGGGAAGTCTGGAGATGTAGCTCAGTCAGTAGCTAAGCAAACACAAAGCCCCCAGTTTCATCCTCAGCACCACATACATCAGCCGTCCTGGTACATGCCTGCTCTTCCTCTATCCACGACATGCTAGTCTTAGGAGTAGGACTCAGAGCCAGCCTGGGCTATGTGAGACCCCGTCTCAGCAATTAATTAATTAATTAGTTAATTAATTAATTAATTAATTAATTAAAAAAGAAGTTCAGAGGCAATCGATGTCTGTTCTCCCAGGCAACAGGTGACTTGTTCTGTGTGGGGAATGTGGCTAGGCGTCATGCAAAGTATGAAGAAAGGACAGCAGTCATGCAGGGCCCTTCTTAACTACATCAGACACAGGGAGATTTCAGAGGAAGCTATACCAGGGAGTGGGAGACACAGGCGTAAGTGCTGGCTCATGAGGGCAAGCCAGTCCTGTGGGTTGTCGGTCTGTCTCTAGAGTGACAGCCAAAGTTTTTCTAGGCTTCAAATTTGAACAGCCAGTTTTATAGTTGGCATGTTGGCACAGTTTGTTCAAAGCCAAATTACTTGTGGGATTGTGTGTGTGTGTGTGTGTGTGTGTGTGTGTGTGTGTATGTATGTGTTTGTGTTGTTGTTGTTGATATAGGGTTTCCTCACAGTACATGATTTAATCTTATTCTTATTATTATTATTATTTGGTTTTTCGAGACAGGGTTTCTCTGTATAGCCCTGGCTGTCCTGGAACTCACTTGGTAGACCAGGCTGGCCTCGAACTCAGAAATCCGCCTGCCTCTGCCTCCCAAGTGCTGGGATTAAAGGCATGCGCCACCACGCCCAGCCCCTTTTTTAGCCTTTTTGATGGACAGGGTATCACTATGTTGCCTACACTGGTCTCAAGGTCTTGGGTTCAGGTCATCTTTCTGCCTTAGCCTTCCAAGTACCAGAATGGAACAGCATATGAAAGGCTTCAAAGAGGTTTAGGATTGAACTCAGGGTCTGGTATGTACTAGTTGAGCATGACCTCTGAGCTCTTGCCAAGGTTTTGGTCAAAGCTTGATTGGCCATGGATAGGGAGATTCAATGTCATTAGGTAAAGAAAACATGGGAAAAAAAAGAAAAATAAACAAAATCCTCCAAGTTCTCATAATTCTACTACTCACACTTAACTGTTCGATAAAGTTTAGAGTTTGTATGTTTTAAAATACAGAAACACACACTTATTAGCGTCTACCAAACGAGCCTATAGTATAAGGACAAAACCTAGCTATAATTTTCATTAATGTGATTTTTAGAAAGGCTGAGTGTATGTCTAGCTATTTAATGGCAATTGGTAACTTCTTTCCGGAATTGCTCGTTTATACTTTGCCCTTTTATGCATTTGGATACCCACCATTCCAATTGGCTGGGAAAACTCTGAGAAAGAGGGATATTAGTAGTTTCTTATTGACTATCTTGCACCCCTATCCCCCAGTTTCTCATTTCTTTTTAGTGTTGCCTACTACCTTCCTGTTCCCAGCATAAGCAGTGAGATATTGTGTAGTTGCAGCTACTGAGCAGTGATGAGGGGAACGGGAGATGGGAAAGGGGGGCTGTGGTTCTGTTTTTCTGCCTCACCAGTGGGATGTCAGACACTGCTTGGTGGGAAGGCAAAACACGGAGGCTGCATTCCTTCCTTGCCACCTGCGTGCCAGCTAGTGGGATGCTGAAAAGCTGCTCAGGGGAGACACAGCCTAACATAGGGGTCCCAGCTCATGTTTCTCTGGTGAGAAATGGTGGGGGCTGGGACAGAGGCCGTGGTTCTCAAACTCCTGGGCATGCAGATGCTTCTGGAAACCTTGGAGAGTTGAGAACGAGGGCCTGAGAAGAGCCTGCAGCAGGGGGAATCCAGCTTAGCTCAGGGAGAGTGCCCGGAGTGGAGAGAGGCCTTCTGCAGGAGGCATAGGTATGATAAAGGTCTTCCCCACCTCTGCAGTGGTCCTTAATGAAAGAGACAGTCTTTGCTTATCCAAACTGTTTATTCATGGAGGAAAAGGACATATATGTCTTACTCAGGGTGGACCAGAGAGTAAATACCTTTTGCAGGAAGGGATGCTTGGGAAGGGAATCTTATTGGCTAAGCCCTCCGGGCCTATCTAGATAACTCATTATCATGGAGAACTCGGTGATTCTATGTTAAGTGACCAGTTGTCATGCTCCTCTTAGTGGGGTGTAATGAGCATGTGCTCCAGGACAAGAACCTGGTTGGAAGAAGATTCAAATGCCTACTGTTCTTGACTATGAGAATTGTCAGAGTTCCTTAATCTGCTCAACCTTACCAGATTTTCTGTCTGGTGACATGGTTCCACTTGCCCCACAGGGAACAACAAATGGATGGGGGACTGGATGATGATGACACACAGCCCTGCCTTTCCTACTCAGCTTCATAGAACGCATAATGGCCATTGCTATACAAAGTTGTGACACCTCTAAAGAGACTCTTAAGATCAGACCCGTTGCTTTTCCCTCACAGAAGGAAGGGAAAGAGAAGGTCACTACACGATCATTTCAGCTACACATGCCCCCATGCCAGCTGTATACGCCCACCCTGCCAGCTGTATACAACTCCCAGAAGTACATGGTCTCATGGTCCCTGGGAATGCTAGAGTTTATAAAGTGTGGAAGGCTATCTGAAGCAGGGACTCCATCTATCCAGCTGTGGGAATCACTATCCATGCTGGACTGGGACTTTTCAGTGATGTGGTCGGTGGCTTTGAGATCACTCATGCTTCTGTAACTCCTCACCCATGCTTCCGTAAAGAAGCCCAACAAACTCATGGTTCACCAGGCTTGACCTTGCTGGAATGGTCACTTTGGTCTGTCATTTGTACCCTGTCTAGAAGGAGCATATATTTGTTCACACAACCCCCCAGTAGGGTAGGAGAGAGGGCTCAGAAGCCAAGAACACTTATTGTTCAACCATGAAGCTCAGAGTTCGAATCCTAGTACCTAGGCCAGGAGGCTCACAAATGCTTGTAATTCCAACTCCAAGGGATCCATCCAGCCTGCTCTTCTGATCTTTGTAGGCACTGGCACATGCACACAGAACATAAGCACTCTCTTTCTCATACACACAACTAAATTTTTTGTTTGTTTGTTTGTTTGTTTGTTTGTTTGTTTTTTCGAGACAGGGTTTCTCTGTATAGCCCTGGCTGTCCTGGAACTCACTTGGTAGACCAGGCTGGCCTCGAACTCAGAAATCCACCTGCCTCTGCCTCCCAAGTGCTGGGGTTAAAGGCATGCGCCACCACGCCCGGCCACACAACTAAATTTAAAAACTCCCCATTTTTTTTTAAAGTTAAAGCAACACCATGGTACCCAACAAGGTTACATTTATATGATCTGAGCCTCATAGGCTTTCTCCAATATTAGTTGAGATCTCTCTGCCTTCCTGAAGAAGGGCTATTGCTTGGGCTATGAAACAAAGCCCAGACAGGGCTATTGCTTGAGCTACGAAGCAGGACCCAGAGCACAGTGCTAGCTGCCAATCCCTGAACATAGCCAGGTGAAGACCTCTGTCCCATCTATTTCAGGTCACTGACCTCGAGTTCAAGCCCCACTTGAGAAAGATGGTTAGAATGACACCACCATTTGCCCAAGCCAGTCCCAGATAAGCCAGTGGGTGCTCCAACCCAGACTCCAGCTCTGATCTTGGTTAAGGCATCCAGAATGCTGCCTGGGCCTCTAGGTACAGAGACTGCTGTCTAGGCCTTCCTGTGGACCAGCTCTGACAAGAACAGCATCCTCTGTGATAAAGAAAAGGGGTAAGGGAGGGAGAGAGCTGGGGAGATTTCTGTGTAAACTTTTGGTCAGTATGTAGAATGCATAATGGCTATTGCCATAGAATCTAAGCTGTTGTGACACCTCAAAAGAGACTCTCAAGATCAGGCCATTACTATTCCCTCACAGACGGAAGGGGTGGGTGGAGTCTTCATGTACATAGTGACCAAGCGTCTGCTCAATCCAGCCATCTAGGGCACCGATGACACAAACAAGACATGATTCTCCCTGTGTAGCTCAGGGAGCCAGTGAGTTTAATTGGGCTTACTTATAAGACCACAGGCAACTACGCCATTGAAGAAAAATAATCTCTCTCCCCAGTAACTGTTAACTGTCTATAATCCCTGAGAAGAGGCCAGGCCCATGATACACTTTCCCAGCAATAGAAAATGAATGTGCCCAGTCTTGCAACGCGTCTCCTTTGGTGATCACAGCTGCTGATCATTCAAGCCATGCCCTGTCCCTAGACAGCAGACCACCATGGTGGAGGCGAGTGAAGCATGGGTACTGGGGTGCAACACCCCCATGCTCAGCTTTGGCAAGCTAAGTTCTGTAATGAGAGATGCTGAAAGTGTTTTCCTACCTTCCTTTCTCTTTTCTTCCTTTCTCCCCAGGAAATCATTGAAATAAGCAAGCCATAAATGGGATGTCCTGGGGTGATCCATGCCATAGGAGGAATCATAATTGAATTATTTCTTTTGGAAATGTCTCCTAAAGTTTAGGCTTTTCCCTTTACATCTCACTGGAAAGTTCCTAGGCGTCTACTTCCCTATGCTCCTTCCTGGTTGGCTCTAGGCCAGACTAGAGGTCAACGCCAGGACAGGGCAGCATTGGGGCTTAGATGCCCTTTCTCCCATGCCCAAACCTTACAGTGCTTACCCAGTGTTCATGGGGCCCTGTGCTGAATCCCCAGCACTACATGAACAGGGAACAGTAGCACACATCCATAACCTCAGCATAACCCCAGAAAAGGTAGGAAGATCAGAAGTTCCAGGTTGTCTTCTCCTACATGTTGAGTTTGAACCCAGCCAGCCTGGATTACACAAAGCCTTGTCTCAACAGAGTAAAATAAAAAAAGAAAGAACTGGGGTGCTTCCAGGGACTTTTGTAATGGACTCTCTCTCATGGGCTCCAAGCTTAAGAAGAGAGGAAAAATTCAGGCTTTGGATTCTGGTAGACTGGGAAATGAATCCTGACTCTCCCATTCTGTGCTTTGAGGGACATAACGTCATCTCTCTGAGTCTTGGCTTCTAAATTGTAAAATAGGAACATGACTTTTAAAAAAGGACAGTTCTGAGTACTGAAAGAGCCAGTCTACTGAAAGGGGTCTTTCCAGAGCACAGTGTGTGAAGAAAGTTCACTGCCACAAGTTTGAGCTGAGAAGAGGGGAACACACACACACACACACACACACACACACACACACAGCCAGTGAGTCACCTCTAGCCCAATGCAGAACAGATGCTAACTAACTAAAAATGCCCTTTCTCCTACTTTTGTAAGTTAATACTCCCTGACCTTGGTTCAATATTCAGCACTGCAATAGATAGATAGATAGATAGATAGATAGATAGATAGATAGACACAACTTATACATAGTTTGTATTATATGTGTAGATTCTATGCATATTTAGTTTATATATTACTCTATATTTTACAAATGATTACATGACGTGTGTTATGACTCCATAGAAAACACATAATACTTGTACACAGACTGAGTACTCCTTATCTAAAATATTAGAGGCCTGGCCAGGGAGATGGCTCAGTCAGTAAAGACAACTAAGGCTTGCACACCACAATGCCCTGTTAATGTGGGGCCGGGAATGGGACCCAGGCCTCAGGCATGCTGGGCAAGCACTTTACCAGGTGAGCTACATTGCCAGCGCAGGCTTTGTCCTTAAAGTACTAAACCCTGTATTGTTTTATTGGCAGGTGGATCACAGGATAAACAGTTCAAATGTCTCCTTCCCTTGCGCATTTTACTCCTGTGAACTTGTTACTGTTTCAATCGAAAATGAAAACCTCCCCCAGGTTTATGTACTAGAAGCTAGCTTCAAGATGAGGGACTGTGGTGGTTTGAATGAGAACGGCTCTCGTGGACACATATGTTTGAATCCTTGGTCCCTCCTTGGTGGAACAGTTTGGGAAGGATCAAGAGGTATGGGTTTGTTGGAGGAGGGTTGCTGAGGGGATCTTTGAGGTTTCAGTGCACTATCTGCCTTCTGCCTGGGGATCAAGATTTGAATTCTCAGCTGTTCTGCCGCTATGCCTTTGCTCCTTCATCGTGGGCTCTCATTCTCCGAAACTAAGCAATATTAAATGTCTTCTTTTACACGTTGCCTTGGTCACGGTGTTTTATCGAAGCAACAGAAAAGTGACGAAGGACTTTGGGGAAGAGACTGGATCCTGGAGATTCCGACCAATCAATGGATCAACTTCTGATGGAGTCACAATATGGCAGCATTATTTGGTGACCCGGAAAGGTAAGAAGTGAGGCCTGATTGGAGGAAGCAGCTTTGTGGGGGCGTGGCCTTATGTGTTGGCCTGGTCCCTTCCTGTTTTTCCCTTCTCTGCTGCTCAGCCGGCACAAGGTGAGGCATTTCTCTGCTTCTGATACTCTGCTTTCCACAGACCTGAAAGCAATGGACTAAGCAGACTGTGAGCGGAAACCTGGGAAACTGAGCTGAAACAAATTTTTGCTCCTTTTATAATATGTTGATCACATATTTATGACAGCACTGAAAAGTCTGACACAGAACTCTCAAGTATATCTAACAACACCCAGAGAATCCACTAAACTCCTTTCCTCCTAACTCAAAACGTGTTTACTAAACAGGCTGCCTTTCTGTCAAGTACTGGTAATTGTGTTGAAGACATCATGAAGGGTCTGGGAGATGAAATAGGAAACATATATTTCTATGCATGATATTTGGAGATAAGTGCTTTCTTTATATGTAGGTGGATAAAAGCTAAGATGAGGTTTCCCTGTAGGCAGTAGAGACTCCCATGCTCTAACTTGGGTCCTCCAGTGTCCTCTCAAATTCTGCTGATGCTTGGAGTCCCCAGGCCTGCTGTGGAGGGCTCAGCCTCTCTGGGAAGCTTGCTGAAGACCCTTGTTCTCTGCTGACTGCAGGGGCAGAGCTGTGGAGCTCTAGATTGCTAGGGTTAGGGAGCAGTTTCTAGGCCAGGCTTTGAGTGGCGTATTCCCCATAGCTCGCCTGTGTGATGGTGGGAGTGTTAGCTCTTAAGGCCATCCTTGTCAGCAGAACACTGCTTCCAGCCCAGGGGAAGAACAGACCTACCCTCTCTGGTCTTAGTAAGAAGCAGCCTTGACAACTGGAACCCTAAGGGAGAGAGGCTGTTCCTGGAAGTTCCCCATGGATTCAACCTGTAGCTGTCCTTAGTGAGGAGGGTTAGTTAAGTCACCAACTACTCCATGGTTCCAATGAGAACATTAGAAGCGTGGGACTGAGTGTAGAGTCTGGAGAAAGGGTCAACTGTGGCCAAGTTGGGGGTGCTTGTTCCCAACTGTCTGCTAGACACTGCAAACATCCTCACTTTCACATGTGTGTGTGTGTTTGTGTGTGTGATATGTGGGGTTAGAGATCAGAAGTCAACCAGAGATATCTTTCCTCAATGCCATCCACTTTGTTTTATAAGACAGGGCCATGTCATAGACTTGAAGCTTGCTGACTTGACTAGCCTAGCTGGCTAGCAAACTGAAGGACCCACCAGTCCCTGCCTCCCCAGAGTTGGGATGACAAGTATACGCTACCATGACACCTGGCTTTTTATGTGAGTTCTGGGTTTTGATCTTAAGTCCTCATGCTGTGCTATCTCCCCAGTCCCCACAAGCTTTTTGAAAGGTACCCTTTCACAGAGAAAACAGTCAAGACCTAGAGAAGTCTTAAGCCCCCCAAGATCATACAACTGGCCATTCAGTGTAGACCTCTTAGGCTCGGAAGGTGGAGACAGTAAGTCTGTGTATGTGCTAGGATGCAGTTAGGCTTGTCTTGTGGAAGGACTGCCTTCCTGCCTCATTCTTGTATCATGTCTAGCCTCTCTACAGGAAAAGGAAGGGGAAGGCAATCCAGAGACAGAGGCTGTGGAAGGCAGAGAGAGTACGTGCTTCATAGCAAAAGGGGCCCATGCTGAATTCCAGTTGTGCGACCTTGGACGGCCTAAGGAACATCTGGAGCTCCTCCTGTGACTGGAGCTAGTCTCTGCAGACTTTCAGGGACTCCCCAGAGTCCGGTTTTCCTCATCATGTGCTTTCCACAGCCAACTTCACTTCATTGCTACCTTTTGGTTTGTCAAATGAGGACTAAACTGTCCTGGCTCCTCAGTTTGTCTAAGAAGATACAGCTTGCAGGGATTCTGGGAGTCACTAGGCTCCACCCACCAGTTACCTAGCAACAGCCAGGTAGGAGCCTGGTTCACACATAAAGGACCCTCCATCTTCTCTCTCTCCTCACTCTCTCCCAATGTGTTCCCAGCTGGCCTCTTTTTGTCTCTTTCTCTCTTCCCTTCTCTGACTCCTTTCTCTGCCTCTCTGTCTTTCTCTGTCTTTTACTCCCTTCCCCAGATCCCCTTTCCAGGTCCAAAATAAACTTCATTTTATACTAGACTCATTGTATGGCTAACACCTTGGGAGTGGGGGAGATGCCTCAAAATGGGCCCACTGAGGCACCTATCCCACCACAGCATGCTGCTACATTACAAAACATCAACCTTTCCTCATTCCGCGGGCCCTTGCCTGTTTACTTCATCACCATCCTTGCAGCAGCCCTGTGTTGTGAGAAAAAGAGAGGGCTTAATGGACTTCCCATCCCACAGATGAGAAAACCATTGTGTTCTGACTCCTGGAAGGCAGAGGTCATCTGTCTTTGAATCCTGGCCTTTTGCTCAGGTGACTAACCACAGTGGCTAATCTGGTCATGGTGTGCTCCTTTCTCCAACCTCCATGGAGTCATTTTGTAGGGCTGTTTGCAGCTGGGAAAGCAGCCTGCCTCCATAGGCAGCTCGGGTTACTGCTAGAAGCTCCTAGGCTAGGTTTTTCCACAGGAATGGAAATTACTCTGTGATCCATTCCTGCTGACAAGGATGTGCGCTGACAGCTCTGGAAACAGAGCTCAGAAAATACATCCCAGGCTGGGGTATAGCTAGGTGGTAGAGCACTTGCCTAGCAAACAGTCTGCATCAGGGGTGATGGGGGGAGAGGAGGAGGAGAAGGAAGAGGAGGAAGAGGATGTGGAGGAGGGGAAAGAGGAGAAAGGGAAAGAGACAGAGAGGAAGAAGGTTAAGGAGGGAGGGGAAAGATACATAGACTTGGAGAAAGACTGGGGGGTGGGGAGAAATAGAGAAACCAGAGAGAAGGGGGAGGGGAGAGGAGATAGAGGAGAGGAGAGGAGAGGAGAGGAGAGGAGAAAGAGAAAGGAAGGAGAGGTGTGAGAGAGAAGGCAGAGAAGAGAGATAGACAAAGAGAAGGTAAATACACACAGACAGAGACAGACAGACAGAAACAGTGTTGGGCAGCTGTTTTGTTTTTATCTCTTGCCCCTCTCCACTCCATGCAGAAGCCAGATCTCCTGTCACTTATAGCACGAGCTGGCCCCGCGCCCTGGAGTGAGGCTCTTCTCAGCATCAAGTGAGCAGAGGAAACTGAACCCTGGTGCTCTCCTTCCGATAAGAGGAAGGTCCTGCTTTGTTCTGGTGGAGGAAGAGCAGACGGTGGCAGATGACAGGAATGCTAATGAGGCCCTGGAGAGAGCTGGCTCGATGGAAAGAGTGCTGAGCTCAGAGTCACACAGGACTCTGTGGGTCCCCAGAGGCGTGACCTTGATCCAATCAGGTTGCCTCTCTGAACCTGCTTTCTGGGGTTGTCAGGAGGGGTGAGAAGGCACTGCTGAAAATGCTCACAGGCTCAGGAAGATGCTTTTACAGCGTGTTTGTATGAAAATTAAATTCTAAAAGGTATATGTATTAGACCCCTTTATATAGAAACAGCCAGGAGTCATACACCACAATGTTAACACTGCTTATTCTAGGTGATGGGTGTTCATTTGTTCTATTTTTCTCTTTTGAAAACCTGTTGTTAGCATTCCTTCTAGGCTCTGCCCAACAGCAGCTACAGCCAACAGCCAGGTGAGTCTGGCTTCCTATAAAAGGGGCTGCTTGGCCGCTCCTCTCTCTCTTACTCTATCACTTTCTTTATTCTCTCTGCCTCTTCTCTCTCTGACCCCTCTTGCCCTCTCCTGTGTTCCTGGCAAGGCCTTCTCTCTCCCCCCCCCCCCGCCCTTTGTCTTTCTGTCTCTACTCCCTTCTTAATTCCCCTTCTCATGACCTAAATAAACTCTATTCTATACCATAACCATCATGTGGCTGGTACCTGGTGGGAGGGGGGATGTCTCAGCATGGGCCCTCCAAGGCACCCCTCCCACCTCACCATACCATGCTCTATAAAACATATCCTGGTCTCTTTTTATAAGACACAAAACCTGTACTTTCTATTTTTGTCTACTGCTAAGCATTTATCACATAATTATTAGTTATTAACACATATTGCTGTACAACCAACCAGCTCAAAGACTCAGTGGAGTGGCTGGAGAGATGGCTCAGTGAATACCTGAGGACCTGGGTTCAGATCCCAGCACTTACATAAAAGCTGGGCGTGGCAGCGCATGCATCGAAACACAGCAGGCTCTAGAGATAGGCTGGTCAGTCTATCTAACACTATGAGCTCTAGTTTAGCAAGAGAACTTGTGAAAAAATAAGGTGGAAAGGGGTGGAGGAAGACACCTTTTAGTCTCTACCATGGGCATGAATAGTGCATCTGTATATGAATACAATGCACGTGCTCGAGCACACACACACACACACACACACACACACACACACACTGCACACCAGTGATGACTAAGTAGTTCTAGCCATTAGTGCAACAAACACTTGGGGGACTGAAGTAAGAGGGTTGTGGCTTTGAGACTAGCCTAGACTACATAGCTAGATCCCATCTCAAAACAAAACAAAACAAAACAAAACCCCAAAACAACAAAAAACATGGCTGAAGAAATGGTTCTGACAAGGTCTTAGAGTCTTCAAAACCTATGCAAAAGGCCAGGTGTGGTGATGCAGTTACAATCCCAGCAGCCATGAGATGGGAGGTGGATCCTGGAAGCTTGCTGGTCACCTAGCTTAGCCTACTTGTTGAAGTTCCAGGCTCCTGAGGCTCCCTGCACTAGGACCAATTGTGGTGCTCCTTCCAAATAGACACTAGAATCGGAAGGACAGAAGAATCTCACAAGGTACAGGTTGATGCTGTATCAGCACCAGCACTTGAAACTCATGGGAAGAAACTCCTCTAGGTCTTCTTAGTCCAATTTGAATTCATCAAAGAACACCCATCTAAACCTGGATAATGACCAGCAGTCTTCGTCAAAGCTGGTTGTCTGGCTCATACAGTTATCATGCATGTCCTGAAATGTTGGGCTCAGCCCACGCACTCTTCATGTGATGATTTCAGTGACAGCGTGCCTGGAGAAGATAAAGAGTTAGAGGTGGATTCTGACCTCAACAATGTCCTTCCTAGTATATGTTGTATTACTTACTTTTCTGTGGCTGTGATAAACCACAACCAAAAACAACTTAGGACCTGGGTTCAGATCCCAGCACTTACATAAGAGCTGGGCATGGCAGCACATGCATCGAAGCACAGCGGACTCTGGAGATAGGCTGGTCAGTCTGTCTAAGGAGGAAATAGTTGGTTTTGCCTCATACTCCCAGAAAGCTGGAGTCCATCGTGGCAGGGGAGGCTTGTTAGCAGGAACAGGAAGCTGGTTGGTCACATTTTGTTAGCACATGGGGGTGGGAGGCATGAGTGAACAAGCAGGAAGCAGGGCATGGTTATACATTCTCAAAGCCCGCCCACTGTGGCATACATCCTCCTACTACCTAAAGGTTCTATAGTCTCCCCAAACAATGCCCTCAGCAGCCAGGACCAAATGATCAAATATAAGAGCCTGTGGAAGAAATTTCTCACTTAAGCCACAATAACCACCAAAGAAAATAAATAGTTTTGGACATTAGAATACAGGACTGCTCACCCCAAACTCTTTGGTAAACAGTTACATCATACTAGAATTAACCGGAGTGTCTCCAGGTTGGTTAACACCTTAATGGATGGGAAGCTTTACAGTCTTCCAAGAGGTGAAGAGTAGAACTTACAAAGTCAGGAAAGCTGGCACACTTGTAGACGCTCTGGTTCTGGGGATATTGGGTTAGGAAAAATAATGATACTTATCTGGCAACACTACTTCAGACTCTTCTTCATGTAATACTTAACCAGACAGACCCTGTATCAGAGGAGGTACACTTTCTTCTCAGGCACCTTCACAGGGAAACAAGACAATCCAAAGGTTGACTAGGTTCTGTAACACAATCAGTACAGGGAAAAGGTTTACGAGCACCCACTAAACATTACACTCCAGAAATGCAGAGATGATACTTTTCATTTATAGCAGCTGCTTACTGATGGTTCCCTAAGATCCAGTGATTGGGTTTTGCTGCAGAAGTAGTTGACCTACCAAGACAACAAGGTGAGATTCTCTCACTGAGGACCATATAATCAGCTGAACTAGTCTCTGTCATCAGTGGCTCAGCTGTTGATATGGTGACCCAGCAAACACACATGGGTTCAGTTGGTTACAGCATACCAGCAGTCAGGACCCCTAATGACCTAGAGGCCTGGCTCATTTTAATCTGCCATGGAGGGTGGTCGTTCAGTCAGTTTAATACTTGCTGACTAAAAATCCAACATGAGCTATGAGAGGGTGTATTTCACCTGTGTGCTTCTTGGTCAAGCATCGACTCCCACTCTTTGATCATTTGGATCTTCTGGGACCCACCATTAGTTGGTAGTACATGTCTTTCTTGTAAATATTTTATAAGGCCCTGGGACAAGTATATTACCCCCAAGGATGTTTCCTATCTGTTCTTTAATAAGCTACATGTAGACGAGGGTAACTGTCCTAGACAGAAGTATGAGACTTAGAACTTCATCTCATTCAAACTTGCTGGTTTAGAAACTGCACCAGATGACAAAGATACTTAGTAACAATGAGTTGACTAGATCAGGAGGACTTCACGTATCTCTCAGTCTTGTTCACATATGATCTCGTGTATAGCCTCTCAACTATTGAAAAATTCAATAAGGAAACTTGATCTTATAGAGGTATGTGTTTCACATGATGTCCTTAACAAGATTAATTATAGAGTTAGCGCTTCGGCTGGTGTTTGCATCCTGCTCCTTCCTGGTGGCGAGCTGAGCATTTATGAGGCTTGCCTGGTCTCTGCCTCCTCTCTCCAGGGACACGCTGATCTTCTGGAGTTGCTTGCTAGGATTTCTGCTTCAGTAGGCAAGTTGTTGCATGCTCAGGGATTAGATAAGGATTTTAACTTAGATTCTGAGAATTACACTCCAGTCCTCATGTCTGCACAGCAAGTACCTTACCAACTTGTCTACCTCACTCAGCCTTGATTTTTTTTTTTTTTTTTTTTTTTTTTGGTTTTTCGAGACAGGGTTTCTCTGTATAGCCCTGGCTGTCCTGGAACTCACTTTGTAGACCAGGCTGGCCTCGAACTCAGAAATCTTCCTGCCTCTGGCTCCTGAGTGCTGGGATTAAAGGCGTGTGCCACCACGCCCGGCACACCATATTTTTTTAAAAACATGATTTATTTCATGTGTATGGGTGTACCACATGCATGTCTGGTACTTTAAGAGGTTAGAAGAGGGCATTGGAACCCTTGGAAATGGGTTATAATTCCCATGGAATGATTATGAATCACCATGCAGGAACTGAGAATCTGGAGATTGAACTTGGTCCTCTAGAAGAGCCGCTGGTGATTTTAACCACTGAGCCACCTCCCCATCCCTCCTTTGATATGCCTTTATCTGTGAGATGGCTCAGTGTGTAAATCTGACCAAGCCCAATGGCCTGAGTGCTTCACAGTCTCCTATCTACCTGGTAGGACAGGTTTGACTCCCTGAGGTTCAGAGTGGAATATACTGGTTGTATCTGGGGTAGGCTGCCTTGTTTGAGGAAGGAGGTAGGGTCCAGGGACAAGGATGGTTGCTGCTGTAGTCTGCGCCTGCTTTCTTTGGTGCAGTAGTTGGATTACAGAAGAGATTTTATTGTTCACTGTCAATTAAAAACTACAAATACTAATCTAAGAAAACAATGGGCAGAGGGTTGTTAGTGGACTTGGGTTAGGAAAAAACAAGCAAAAAGAACATTTGGAAGGAGAGATTATGGCCTGGGCCTTGGGTGTTTGTGATGGAACTCCAGTCTTTTGTTCCAAGTCTGTATTATTTAGGCTGTTTCCATAGTATTTTTTACTTCTTATAAATCAGTTACATAAAAGTCTGAGCTTATACTGCGGCTCCATTAGTCAGTCTTTCACAGTAAAAACATTTACTCAGTCCTCAGTGTATATTATCTGGGTCTAGGGAACAAAAGTTGGGGATAAATCATAGGTTTAAGGTTCTTTTTATGACGTTTGGTTCAATGTGTGGCGACTGTTTATACAGCTTTTCAAGAGCCTTGCTTTCTCACATTTCTGGAGTTGGGGGACATCTGTGCCTCTAGTATCCTTTCTCTCTGGCCATTCTTGTTACAACCAGTTGCTCCATGATGTCCACTTCTTCTGAGCTACAAGTTTCCTTGACAGCTCATCATTTGCCTATTTGGGCCTGACACAGTCTCATTGAAGTCAGCGTGGACAGCCCTGTGGAGAGGTACTTGTGACCACTGGCTAGACCAGGACATATAAACTGTGGTTGTTGGTATCAGGGTGTACAAAGGCAGCATGTGTGTGCATATATATGTATGTGAATGTGCATATTCATGTGTGTGCACATGTATATGCTGATTCATGTGTATTTGGATGTCAGAGGTCGTTATCAGGTATCTGTCTTAGCCACTCTCCTCCTTAGTTTTTTTGAGACAGGGTCTCTTAGCCTTGAGGCCATAGACTTAGCTGGACTGGTTGAACAGTGAACTCCAGGGATCTGCCCATCTCCTCCCTGCACAGCCCTGAGGTTACAATTGTATGCGACCACACCTGTATTTTTGTGTGGATGCTAGGGTTTCGAAAGCAGGCCTTTAAGCATGCACTGCATGTGTTCTACTAACCATCTCTCCAGTGCTGAACAGCACATTTTAAATTCAGGTGACCTCCCACCTCCCTCATGAATCTAAAATTGGTCACAGTCATCCCCCTGCCTGGAACAGCCATGGCTATTTGGAAGTCATTATGTTCAAGGAATGAACTCAGTGGTCCCTTTATAGACTTGTGAAAGTGAGGGGAGTAACATCATTTTTTTACAAATACCAATTTTATGTCTAATGATATATTTGGCTTCCCAGAAACCAATTATGAGGAACTCTGATCTCACAAAATGACTCCATTAAAGATAATCATTTTTTTCACACTGCAAATACTTGTCTGGTACCATTCTGTTTCTAGCGGACAAAAGGAACATGAAGCTGTATATTCAGAATTGTGTTTATAAAGCTTGCTGTAGTTTGCAGAAAGAGTCTGTTTATGCAGACTTTTAGGAACAGAGCTCCCCTCCCCATCTGGGGGCGTCTACACCATCTGTGGGGTTATTTCCTGTTTCATTTGTTTTCAGGTTCTAGGGACTGTGGGAGCTCAGGAGATTTTGAACATTATCACTGTAGAGGGAATTGTAAACCGAGATTTAAAACCGAAACTGAAAGGCAGATGTAAAACAGGCGTGAAGACCCATCTGAAGGGGGAAATACACCCACACAGATTGCCTTCCTCCATCTGAAGTCCAGGGGAAAAGCAAGAAGTGACAGGTACATGGAGTTCTCTGCGGTGCCAGAGCCAGCCAGCTATTCCTTCTGGAAGGAGGCGGGAGCTGCTGAAGGGAAGAAAGTGAAGAGCTCTGTCAAGTGTAAGCTGAAGAAAAACCAGGCAGGCACTCCAGGATGATCGCAGGATACATCCAACTGTGCCATGGAGGATGGCGTGCCCCACGGAGGAAGGAGTAGTGTGCGGTCTGTGCCCAGCCAGCCACCCCCGGTTGTGCAGCTGTGTCAGCCCAGGTCTTCCGAGAAACAGGAGGAGAGGGCCAGAGGGCTATTAGGTAAATGCCTGCAGGCAAAGTATGTGTGTTGCAGGGAGAGTTGGGGTGATCTCAGACCTCCTTGAAGTCTGCCCCCACATAAGAGACAGAGGGAAGGAAGGATAGATGGTAGCTTCTCATGCTATGCAGAGAAAGGCAGGCAAGGTCGTGGGAGAAAGGAAAAGTTCCTGAGCAGAGGACTTCCCTGAGTTTGGTGGCTGCTTTGGTGTCCCCACTGGAAACAACCCAGGGAAGAATGTTATCTCATTTATCTGAGCCTCCACAATTTATCTGAGTTTCCACAACTGTAATGTGAAGGTTGTTAGGAGGATCAAATAAGATAACATAAGTGGGGTGACTTACACCTAGCATCCTAGTCCTTGGGAATCTAAGATAGGAGGATTTCTTTGAGATCCTGTCTCTAAAACCAGACAGTACCACATGACTCTCACCTCAGACCTCTCTAACCAGACTCCCTCCCAACCTTCAACCAAGTACGAAAAGAGGCAGGTATAAGCACTCCAATGGTCATGGCTGTAGGCTTTGTGTTTTGTGAGCCAGCGATTCAGTCTTTGTAACAGTCTCTGCTATAAAGCCTTGGAGTGCTGAGATGGGGAGAGATGGCCAGCACTCACACTTGGAAAGAAACTACAGCACAGTTGGAGAGCTGGACCATACACCTTGGGAGTATTCTCATGGAGGACTCTCATGGGTCATCCACCTTGGGAGGACTCTCAGCTGAGCTCTGTTTCTACATACTGAGTTGAAGCACCCATATGGAGCTGAGTTGGAGCACCCTACCTTACTCACTGTTTCCATCCAACTTTCTGCTGCTCTCCATGAGCCACGTGTGCCTGCTGTGCTTATTCCCCTGGCTCCTCCCCCTATGGAGTTGTCTCTCTAACTCTCCCTCCTAGTGAATGCCTTTTTCCTGTCCACCTTAGATATTCCCTCCCTAGGCACCCTTCTCTTAACCGGTTCCAGTTCCTTAGGCTTGTCATCTCATGTGTTTCTTCTGTGCCTGCCTCTGGTATCTGGAAAAAAAGAGAGTCCCTACTGATAATAGCGCTACCACGGCTAATCACCATGTAGAGATAAAAATTAGGCAATATACTGATAAAAGGAGTATGTAATAGGTGCCCGTGGTCTTGGCATCCCTGCGGCCCCAATAGACACTGGTGAACAAGTGTTTAATTCTATGTAGTAGGAGCTCACAGTACACAGACACATGAGAAACCATAGATCCAGCACGTTCTCAGCCAATCCTTGTCCTGTCTTGGCTTCAGCTGTTTCCTTTGTAACAGCAGGGCATGGCCTCTGAGGCCCTGCTGGCTACGCTGACTTGAGTCAGAGGCTCTGAGGCCTAGACTCTTTAAGGATCAGCTGAACTTCAAGGTCTTCCCTCCATGCTCACTCCTGTTACAGGCTTCTGAAGCTGGACAGCTCCTATGCAGGTTCATCAGCATCTGGACAGCACCCTAGGCAGAGGCGGCAGAGGACTGGCAGTCTGGTGGGCTTGACCAGCAAGCTCTAAGACTGTGTGAGCTAGGCAAGCACCTACTTGGAGAGGTAGGCGTCAACAGCATTGAGAACCTCCAGATGTCAGGGGAACATCTGGTCAGGCTCTGGTCCCTCAGCATAAGAGCTTAGACACAGCAGCTTTTGGTGTTGGCCTCCAACGATCCTAGAATCATTTAGAGCATACCCAATCCAGATGTAGGATATAGCAGGCTTCTAACTTGATGAGTTATTTGTTGCTCATTTTTGCTCTTTGTATTGATTCATGGTCTTGTGTAGTCAAGGCTGGCTTCAAACTCACTACATAGCCAGCGATGACCTTGCATTCCTGATCCTCCTGCCTCCGCCTCCTGAATTCCGGGATTCCAGATGTATGACATTATGCCTGGCATCACTGGATCCTATGGGAAGTTTCTCTGTCTTATTTTGTTTTGTTTCTACTGTGAATGTTCAGAATCTTATTATCAGTTAAGAATTCGATCCCACATGGCACGTCCTAGGCTAGAGGATATTTTTACATCTTTCACTGTTTCCTTGATTTGTTGGAACCAGTAACTGATTCTTAGACATTTACACTATGACTCATAATTGTTCATTGACATACTTCACTTTTATTCCTGGTACCACTTATAGCTGTAAAAGATAACAGAAAGTGCACAGAAATGTTAAAATTTTATTTCTTTAAACAGATTCTAAGCTGTACATTTTTTCCGCTGGGCTGTCGATTCATTTGCTCATCCATCCAGTGTTTAGTGTCTCCTGTGAGCTAGACCCTGCACTTGGACTTTCATACCTCTAAACCCCCTAAGCACCCCCAATGAGGCAGGAATTATAATCCCCTTTTCAAAAATGAGAAAATATGACTTGGATAAGTTAAGTGTCTTTCCCAAGGTCTCAAAGAACATGACTAAAGTAGGGTTTCTATTTGGTGCCTTAACCTTCTTTCTAGTCAGTATTTTCTAGTTTCTTTTTTGTTACTGTGATAAAATACCCTGACCCCCCCCCAATAAAAAGTGATTTAGGGGAGAAAGGAGTTTCTTTATATAACAATTCCAAGTCTCAGTCTATCATTTCTGGGAAGTTATGATAGGAATGCAGGCAGCTGGTCATGTTCTAGCCACAGTCAGGAGCAGAGATATTACTCTGTTCTTGAATTACTAGACATTATATTTTTGACCATGTCAGACTGGATTACTGTCATCTCTCCAGCTGCACCATAGACCTACGCCATTCTCATTGCTAGATTTTGTCTCTGTTTGTTTGTGATAGGTTCTCACTATGTTTTCCTGAAACTCATTATGTAAAACTAAATAGGCCTGATGTTGCTGTGATCCTCCTGCCTCTGCCTCCTGAATGCGAGAATTGCAATCATGGGACACCATATCAGACTTATTCCCACTGTTTCGAAACACAGAACACTGTGGTATTGTGGTTTGGTAGGTGAGATTCATCTGTTCAGGGAGAATATCCATGTTCAGTTATTTTTCATTCATTAGTTCAACATAAAATGATGAGGCTAGCTAAACAGAGATATTTGCTTGATTTTAGTCCAGAGATATAAAGGTCATGGTCATCTTTTATATCAAGATCTATGGGGACACAATACCTCACCACTCCTACATTGAAGAAGGAATTTGTTTAAGAAGAAATATCTATGACCCAGAGGTCTGGGGTATAGCTCATTTGGCAGAGTGCTTTTCTAGCATGCACAAAGCATGATTTAATCCCCAACGCCACATAAATAAGGTATGGTGGTGTATGCTTATATTCTTAGCCCTTGGAAGATGGAGGTGGGAGGGTCAGATTTTAAGATCCTACTCAGCTAGATGTCAAGTTCCAGGAAACCTGGGAAGTATTAGTGTCCTATCTTAAAACAAAACCAAAGTCAGCCACCAAAACTCTAGGAACCAGGTCCTGGTGAGATGCCTCAAAGGGTAATAGCATTGTTGAAACCAGGTGCTGGTAAGAAGGCTCACAGATAATAGCATCGTTGGAGAGGACCAAGGCTTTGTTCTTAGCATCCACATGGTGGTTCACACCTGAGTGTAACTCTAGTTCTAGGGGATAGGATAATTAATTAATTAATTAATTTTTTGCCTTCTACATGCTGTGGTGCACACATATTCACAAAAACTATTAATAATAATATAAAAATGTAGGGACTTGGTAGAATGTACCCTCCCCCTCAGCCTGATTCAGGCTGTAGCAGACCCTGTCACCACTGAGGCGAGAGGATACCTATGGTGTAACTCTTCAGCTAGGCTGGCTCCTTTAGTTGTGTCAACTGCCACTGTGCTTCCTGGATCCTGTTACCTGCTGAGACAACCTGGAGACAATCCACAGTGCATGGCTGCTTCGGGCTGAATCCAGGCGCCTGCATGGACTGGCTGGGGGTTGGGCCCACCCTCATATAACCTAAGAATCTAAGTAAACTTGGAGATGCTTTGAACAGAGTGATTTTGTCTTGGCGTCTTTTCTCTCTCTCCCGTCTAGTCTCTTTTAGCCCCAGTTTGCCTTCTGCAGGCGGCTTACCCTAACAGTAGAAGGTCTTGTAGGAGAAGGCCTGAGAGAGACAGATGGGAAGGGAGAAGTGTACCCAATGAGATTACCACAGTGCATCATGAAGTTAGTTAAATGGAAGTGTTATGAGCTCTGATTTGAAAACTGTAATAGATCAGTCATGTGTCAATGACAAACACCAATGATGAGTACAAACAGACATTGGTAGCCTGCATAAATGAAGGGTCTTCTACATGCTTGGGAGGAAAATTAGTGTCCCTTTGATAGCCCTAATCAGGTGCTATATATAGGCTAAGGCCAATGCAGAAAGGGAGTCAGTGATAGAGAGAAAGAAGTTTTGTTTAGAGCCAGACGATCCAGGTTCAAATCTCTGTTCCACCTTCCAAACAAGCTTTAAGCAATCTACAACGAATCCTGTCTCATCTATGGAAACAGATGCCCTGGCTGTTGTCTTATGTCTTTCATTAAGATAATGGATAAAAGGCAACAAATCCTCAAAACGTAAACATAGAATTACTATATAAACCAGCAATCCATTTCTAGATATATCCCCAAAGGAATTGTAAGCAGAGGCTCAGATGGTCATCGGCACCCGTGTTCATAGTAGTGCCATTCACAGGATCCAAAAGGTGGAAACAATTGTGTGCAACCCTGGCTGGGTGGATATATACAATGTATCTTCATGTCATGGTGTAGAGGAATAAGTTCCCAGTACAGGCTGCAACATGGAAAATTCCTGCAAACAGTATGTAAAGCAAATAAGCCAGATGCAGAGGAACAAACGTTGTATAATTCCATTCATATGAAGCATCTAGAGTAATCAGTCTCACAGAGAAAGCTGGAGGAGGACAGATGAGGTGTTCTCACTTAACGAGAGCAATTTCAGCAGAGATGTTGAAGAAGTTCAAGGCTGGGGCCTGGGGTACACCAATGCTAATGTGCCACTGAACCTGATGTTCAGAAAATGCTCAAGGACTAAATGTTGCTAGCACAGTAAGAAATAGAGCCTTTTGTTTTTAGTCTTAAAAAAGAATGCTAAAAACTGGGCATGCGATGCACATCTGCCATCCCAGCGTTTGGGAGCAGGAGACAGAAGGATGCAGGAGTTCAAGATCAGCCTTGGCTATGTATCTAGTTTGGGGCTATTCTGGGATACAATGGGACTCTGGCTAAGAATAAAAACAGGATTAAAAGTGTTTTAAAAGAGAGAGAGAAGTATAAAGTAGAGGGGTGGATTTCATAATCTGTGCATGATAAAAAACAAACGGCATGCAGTTTATACAGATTATATACAAGGTTTATGTTTTTACTAGAACAGCCTGGAATTTGGGGATCTCAGGAAGGATTTTTATTAGTTTTCTAACCAAAAAGTGTGGAAAGGAAGGAGGAGAGGGAGGGAGGAAAGAAGGGAAGGAGGGGGAGGGGGGAGGGAGGGGAGGGGAGAGAGGGGATAGAGAAAAGGAGAGAGAGAGAGAGAGAGAGAGAGGGAGGTGAGGAGGGAGGGAGGGAGAGAGAGAGAGAGAGAGAGAGAGAGAGAGAGAGAGAGAGAGAGAGAGAGAAATCAAAAGTGGTTGGTGGCTCTGCCTTGTTTTTCCTATCAGCTTTTACGATAATTGGACTCTGGAAGGAAACAAGACCCATGATCCAACATGCCTGATTCATTATTTTTTAATGTTCCTCATTTACATTCTATTCTGAGGTATTGAATTTTATTCCATAATAAAACTGGTTCAGGCCACTGAAAGGCAAAGTCATTGTTTTGTCAGGAAGAGGCAGCTCGAGAGCACTGAGCACCCTGTGTCCTTCCGCTCTGTGTGCCAGGTGCCCAGGGACAGGGAGTGGCCTGCCCCAGGATTGCCTGCTGTGTCCACTTTGGTAAAGGAATCAGCAGAGCTTCCTGTTTATCTCTTAAGAGTCTCCTAAGATTCTGCACTGGAGCCTGGAGTCCCAGAACTCAGCTCACCACAGGGAGCTTTGCAGATGGAGTTGCAGTCTTGAAGATGACTGGACAGCAGGGATCTAAGAAACGCCAGCAAGGTGGTGTTTGTAGCTCTGCCTGAAAGAGCCTGGAGATCTTGGTTCTGTTAACTATGCTTACTAACGCTCATGGCTGTGGAGTTCAGTGGTAGATGCTTGCCTAGCATCCATAAGGCCCAAGCTCAATATCCAGCTCTGAAAACTTTATAACACTTAATAGTGAGAACTGACGTATGAACCATGTAAATAAAGGTTAGCACATACCGACATATAATTTGGCACTAGCTAGGTATTTGACAGCACATACTAATAATTTAAACACTTGGGAAACTGAGGCAGGGGAGGATTTTCATGAGTGTGAGATTAGCCTAGGCTATATAGTGAGGTGTGTTGCAAAAATAAGCAAATACGTAAATAATAGATAGATAGATAGATAGATAGATAGATAGATAGATAGATAGATAGATAGATCTGATCAGGCATGATGTTCTTTTCAGAGGCTGAGTAGGGATATCTGAAGTTTATGACCAGCCTGGACAACAGTGAGTCCATTGCAAAACATAACACACATAAAGGGCTTTTGGAAGAGCACTTACCTAGCATTGTGAGGCCTCTTGTTTAATCCCAGTACCATGTTCACGCAGACACAGAGTAACTTTGAAAGTAAGTTGGTATTTGCCTATTTTGTGTATGTGCTGGGGGTTCTTGCTTTCCCACTCTTTTTGACTTTAAAACACATACACTACACACACACACACACACACACACACACACACACACACACACGGTGGTGCAGTGGGGGTGTGGAGAAATGGCTCAGTGGTCAGAAGCACTTTTGACTCTTGCAGAGAACCAGAGTTCAGTTTCTAGCACTCACAACTGTCTAACACCCTTGTCTGGCCTCCGTAGCTCTTTGTGCTTCCCTCTACCTGTTACCTGGTCTCCCTTGAAACTATCAACAGGTCTTCCTCCTCCTAATCCTGGCCACCCTGAAAGAAGGAATCAAAGTATAAGTCCTCTCTCCCCACTCCCCATTTCCTCTCTTTCCCCTCTCTCTGCTTCTTATTTCTGGTTACTCCAACCTCATGAGGTCTGTTCCCCTGATGCTCCCAGCTTCCCCAATTACCACTGTGAAGTGGTCTGTCCAACCAAACCCATCAGATGCTGTGATGGTTAGTGTGAGCTGTCAATTCAGCAGATTCCTAAGCCACCTGGTAGACAGAGCTCTGGGTATATCTGTGAGGGAAGTTTCTAGATGGGTTAGCTGAGGTGGGAAGAGCCTCCACAAACGTGGGAGGCACAGTTCCCTCCTGGGCTGGAGAGCAGAAGGCAGGCAGGGTGAGCACCAGCTTCTATCTCTTGTCTACTGACTGCAGATGCAGTGTGACCAGCTGCCTCCCGCTCCTGTTAGCACGCTTCCCTGCTTCGAGGAACTCTACCCTCAGACTCCGAGCTAAACGGAACCCTTTCCTCCTAAAGTTGTTTTCATCAAGTATTCTGTCACAGCAACAAGAAAAGCCACTAATAGAACTGGTTCTCTTGGTGGCTTCTGTGGTGAACCACTCTCTGGTTCTCTTAATGTTGCCCTCCTCTCTACTGTCCTCCCTCTTCCCTTGTCCAAGAGAGCCTCTCCACAACCCTTGGAGTCAAGACATGCAAAGCCCAGCTCTCTATCTCCTGTCAGGCCAGACTCTCATTTTAGCTCCACCTCAATCCTGCCTGGCCACCCTTCCTGGTCATCACACTGGTACTTCAAACTTATCTACTAGGATTCAGGGTCTCCCTTTGTAACCAGATTCTCTTCCCTATTTCAGTGACTAAGGTCAGATCTTGGGGGTGTCACCTCCTAGACTGTGACCTTTGCCAGGACAGGAACTCATTTGTTTTTGACTACCCCACGCATCCATAACACTGCCTGGCCACAGTAGATCCTATGATAGGGTCCCCATTGTAATGAGAATCTGACTAGTCCCTGCTCTCTCCCTGTGTGCTAAAACCATCTCTAAGACCTGTCCATTCTTCCCCTAAGACATTCCCTCACATACATCCCTGCCTCCAAAAGCTCACTGCTTTCCCTAGTCTGACCCATCTTCTACCTGGATAAGGACAATCTCCCCTTCCTGGTCTCTCTGCCTCTCATCTCCTGTTCTCTAGAACACTAGCCAGAAATTCTATTTTAAAACCTCCATACGGTCTCTCCTTTAACCGATTAAGACCCTCCCTCAAAGAGCCCCGAGTGCTATCAGGAAATACTTCCTGGCATCGAGGGAAATAGAGGATACAGGTTTGTTTGGTTTTGTTTATTGTTGTTTCTCAATGCTGGGGATTGATCCCAAGGCCTTGAGCATGCTAGGCAAGTATTCTACCAACGAGATACGTCCTTAGCCTATGTAGATTTTTCTTCTTTTCACTGTCATTATTATTATTAATGTAGGTTCCACACCACCCCCAGCCCCCACCTCCGCCAGGGTCTTCCTATTTAACCTAGATTGGCCCAGAACATAGAGCAAGCTGACTTGGTCTCCAGAGTACTGGGTCTGTGGATGTGTGCCAGCACACCTGGCTTCATTTTTAATAAATGCTTCTCCAACCACTGAAGGGAACTGAAGGCCAGACTCCTTGGCCCACCCAGGTCCAGAATTTCTTCCCAGTCCTTTGTAACACAGAGACTGCTTAGGGGATGATGTGGAGTTCTCTAACCTCAGATGTTCTGCCAGCTCTTTTCAATGATGCTGGCTGGTTAGTGCCCTCCTGGCCTCCTGTTCCTCTCTGCCTGTTCCTCCCACTCACTCCAGAGCTTGTCAGGGAGCAAGGGCTGGGTGTAGCTCCCAGCTGTTCTACAGAGCTTGAAGAGAAAAGAGTAGGAGGGAGACAAAGTTACCAAGGAACTTCAGACTTCCCCCTTGGTATCCCTCTTTCTTAGCATCCCGAGTCCCCAGCATGCTCTGCCTATGGCCACCATTGATTGTCTCCTAAGGGCTCCATTAAGTGGATGCCCTAGGTGTCCAGCAAGGGGCAGAGCTCTTCTTCAGGGTGAGGGAAGGTGACAGCTACCTGCTTTCAAAGAGGGAAAAGACCTGGCTTCAGCTGCCTCAATAGGCTTGAAAATCCTAGTAACTTAGAGCCTGGAGTGATGAAAATGGAGCACAGAGGTCTCCTAAGGACAGTGTAAAGGGAATTCAGGCAGAAGGTCTTTCTGGAAGACTTTGAACTCAGGTTACAGGGCCCTTGAGAAATGTTCAGAACCCAGCTTCAGTGACATCTTGAACTGTGAAGTTGAGTTCAGTGAAGTTGCTGAACTGAAACCAAGGGATCCTTTTGGGAAATAGCTAAATTTAGGCTGTAAGGGCTCCTACAGGATTCACTGAATTCAGGCAAAGGAACTTTTGGGATGTTTTTACTGATTGTGGGAATGTTCAGTGAGGCTGCTAAACTTAGATCCAACTGGATATTCATGGAGACAACATTGAACTCAAGTTGCTGGGGCGTCTCACAGAAACTAATGAACTTACCTTGGGGAACACTTCTTGGGGATGTCACTGAGCTGTTATTGCATGCTATCTTATTTAGTGTTTTACTGCTGTAAACAGACACCATGACCAAGGCAACTCTTATAAAGAACAACATTTAACTGGGGCTGGCTTACAGGTTCAGAGGTTCAGTCCATTGTTATCAAGGTGGGAGCATGGCAGCCTCCAGCAGACAAGGGGCTGAAAGAGCTTCGAGTTTTACCTTGTTCTGAGGGCAGCTAGGAGATGATTGGCTTCCAGGCAGCTAGGACGAAGGTCTTAAAGCCCATGCCCACAGTGACACACTTCCTCCAATAAGGTCACACCTACTCCAACAAGACCACACCTCCTAATAGTGCCACTCTCTGGGCCAAGCATATTCAAACTACCACACATGCCTACAGCTTTGATTGTACATTTAAAGCCCATGTGGCTTCTTTTGGAGGCATTCATAGTTATAGAACATACAGATAGATGAAGAACAAAGACTGCAGTAACTCACAACAAGGTCACTTACAATCTCCTCACCCTCTGCATGCCCACAATCTCTCTCTCTCTCTCTCTCTCTCTCTCTCTCTCTCTCTCTCTCTCTCTCACACACACACACACACACACACACACACACACACACACACACAGACAGAGACAGTCCCTCTCCTAGAATATTCCACATTTTCTGGATCTTTAACACAAGCATACAAGTCCTTAGATGTTTTCTGCTCTTTTTTCTACATGCTACCTGTAACTTTCCCCAGCCTTGAAGCAGGCTGATTCAGACCTCCCTGAGATCACCTGTGGTGTAGCCTTCCAACTTAGTTGGCTTTTATTGTTATGTCAACTGCCACTGTACTTCTCCAAAATCCTGTTCCCTGCTGAGATACTCTTTTTTTTTTTCTTTTTTCTTTTTTCTTTTTTCTTTTCGAGACAGGGTTTCTCCGTATAGTCCTGGTTGTCCTGGAACTCACTCTGTAGACCAGGCTGGCCTCGAACTCAGAAATCCACCTGCCTCTGCCTCCCGAGTGCTGGGATTAAAGGCGTGCACCACCACGCCCGGCTCTGAGATACTCTTGAGACATTCCAGAGACACATCCTTCACTCCTGCACGTTGCATGTCTGCACGTTGTCGTCTTATGTTGTCTTCAGGCTGGATCCAGGCGCCAAGAATGGACTTCGGGGGATGGGCCTACCCTCTTTATAAGCACAGACCCTCAATAAACTTTGGGGCCTTGAACAGAGAACTTGTCTTGGCCTCCATATTTCTCTCTCAGTTTACTTCCATACAGCTCCGGCCTCCCACTCAGGAACCCGGTTAGTGTAGGCCGCGGGCAGCTTACAGCTACCTAGATGACCTCATCCAGTCTCATGACTTTAATACTGTTTATTCTCTGAAAGCTGTCAGCTTTACTTACATCTTTAGCCCAGATCTCTCTTTCTGTTCCAGAAACTCCTGTTTGCCTGCTTAACACAATTCATATAATTGGCTGGCAAACATATTCATTTCCACAGTTCCTCAAACCAGAGTTGTGTCCTTCCTTGTCCAAGTCCCTCTCTACAGTCTTTCCCAGAGCAATAAACAATTACATTCTCCCAGGTCCCCAAATTTAATAGCACAAATCATCTTCCTTCTTATCAGCAGGTCTGCTAATTCTTCCTGTAAAATGTTTGGTATCTGATCTCTGAGGACCACTCTACCATGTCCAGTCTGGTCCAAGGTATCCTGAGATATCCTTGGGTTAGTCCTATAGCCTTCTGGGTTGTTCATGGGGGCATCTTTGCTTCAGTTTTTACCAGTGCTGTGCTCTGTGGCTCAGACAAAGCCTTCAGTCTATCTACTGATAATCTAGCAGCCAACATGATCTTTTAGACCTGTGAGCCAGTTCAGGTTCATTTATTCAAAACCCACCCATCACCCTTGAGTCTTTGAAATTAGCCTACAGTGTCCCATGTCACTTCTCTCCACTCTCCCATGTCTTTCCTCATCCTACGGCACTCAGTCTCACATTTTCTCCAACCACCCCTATCTTTTTGCTGTATTCAAATATATTAAGGTTACTCCACTTTGGGACCCATTCTGTATTTTCTATTCCCTCTCTGGAATAATCCATCCCAGCTGTCCACATGTCCGAGGGTCCCTGCTCTTATGTTGTCCCACCTTAAGGGACTGTTGTTGTCACTGTAATATAAACAATCCATGACTTCATGAGTACCACTGTCTTTATCCAGCTCTGCATTTTCTTTGTAGCTCTTACAAGGATCTGATATACTATAGATATATGTGGTTCTTATGGGTCCATTGTTTGCATGTTTACCCTAGATCACAAACTCTGAGAAGGCAAAGGCTTTGTCTTGTTCACGCTGTATCCCCTGCTCCTACATCAATACTAGAAAAGAGCAGTGCACAGTCAGCCAGTAGTTTCTTTGATGAATAAATGAATGCTAGATGCTAAATATATGTTGAATTAAATAGAACTGGACCTGACCCTTTAAAATATTTTTACAATTATTTGTGTGTGTTGGTGTGTGTGTGTGTGTGTGTGTGTGTGTAGGTCAGGTGGCAGCCCTTGGGAATTAGGTTTCTCTTTCTAACACATGGAGTCATCAGGTTTGGTGCATCTTGAGCCATCTTGTCAACCATGGACTTGATTCTTAACCTTTGTGGATCACAGAAAGCTCTCTTTTCGGAGGTTCTAAGCAGAGGAGGGGCTGGGACTAGAAAAAAAAGAGAAAGAGAAAGAGAAAGAGAGAGAAAAAGAAGGAAGGAAACTTTGTAAATGAGTTATTAAGGTTTTAGATGAAGAAATGGAGGCCGAGTCTAAGGAAGAACAGGGCTGCTTGCACAGCACTGGGGGACTGACGTGACAGCTAAAAGACAATAGGCGATGTCTGTGCTAAAAGCAAATACCACTTTGAGTATTTAAAGCAGAGAGGTGGACAGACACCACCACAGAGAAGTGTGAGACAATTCAGAGACTTGCTGTAGTTGGGACAGTTCCAGCTTCAGAGGGTCAGGGGGAAGAGCATGGGCACTAAGGTATATTTGTTTGTTTGTTTTATTTTTATTTTATATATATATTTTTTCTTAGACAAGGGTTCACTGTGTAACCTTGGCTGTCCTAGTACTTGCTCTCTAGAACAGGCTGGCCTTGAGCTCACAGAGATCCACCTGCCTCTGCCTCTTGAGTGCTGGGATTAAAGGTGTGCATCACCACTGCCTGGCAAGTTGTGCATTTTTTTAAATTGATTTTTGTTTTGCTATTGTGCCACAGTGTGCCAGTGGAAGTCAGACAGCTGATGGGAATCTGTTCTCTTTCCACCATGTGGGCTCTGGGCCCAGAGGCCAATGCTTTTAACCACTGACTCATCCTTCCATCCCTGAATCTGGCTTTTTTTATGTGAGTTCTTAGCACTATGTTCCAAATACTTTTATCTGATTGATCCATCTGATTGTCCATAGTAAGGACAGGGTCTCACTATGAAGCCTTGGCTGGCCTGGATCTCCCTTGTCTATACAAGTGAGGTCTGAAACTCTTCCTGCTTCCTAAGTGCTAGGAATTAAACTTATACATCATTACTCCCAGCCCCAAGGTTTTTTTTTTTTTTTTTTTTTTAATATTGTTTTTTTCAAGACAGTGTGTCTCCATGTAACCCTGGTTGTCCTGGAACTCATTCTGTAGGCCTGGAACTCAGACATCCCACCCGAGGGTTGGGATTAAGACATGTGCCACCACCACCTGGCTCCAAGGTACATTTTTGAAACCATTGGGTTTAGTCTCTGAATTCTAGTAGATATTATGAAGAGAGGAACTTGGGGCTTCTGGCTAGGATCCCAAATCTTTTCTGTCCTACTGTTTTAAGGTTGAACCCGTTTTGTCACTTGCCAGTCCTCCAGGGCACCGCCTTTAAGATGCCTTTGGTTGTGATGGGAACTGTGGTTGCTTGAGTGAAAATGGATCCCATAGGCTCATGTACTTGAACACTTGAGTTCCAGTGGTGAGACTGTTTGGGAAGGATTAGAAGGTGTGACTTTGTTGGAGGAGGTATGTTACTGGGGGTGAGATAAGGAGATGTGTGTGTGTGTGTGTGTGTGTGTGTGTGTGTGTGTGTGTGTGTATGTAGTGAGAATACAGAAATATTTGTTCATTTAAAAAACAACCACAGAAATATTTTTAAGAGTGTGTTTTCGTTTTCATCCCAGGTGTGGGGATACGAGTCTGCTTTGCAGTAGCTATGATTTGCCTCATGCTCTAGCAGAGGCCTGGTTTTGCTAGCTGCAGATAGTTTCTGGGAAATCTTCAGAGGGTATATACATGCTAGAGCCCTGAGATGGGAGACTGCCGCTTGTTGGTTGTTCGGGTGGGTTGTTTGCACTCTGTTAGTAGTTGTGTTCAAAGAAGAAACAAAAGGAAAGCCATTAGATTCAGGGTTATCTCTCTCCCCTCTATCCTTCTTTCACTCCTACCTGGTGATGGGGAGACAAAATGAAACAACAACAACAACAACAAAGACCCACAAAGTAGCAAAGACCACGATTCTGACTCCAGGACATGACAAATTTGTGTTATTTTAAGAGCAACTCAAGTCATGGTGATTCGCCATCAAAACAGCAAACAAATGGGGAGACTTACAATCAATTTCTACCACAACCAACAACATGGTAATTGGAAAGAATAAAAAAGTCTCCTATAGAAGTGAAGATGGCAGTTACGTTTGAGTTTGATCCCAGGGATCCACATAGTGGAAAAAGAACCAAGACATATAAATTGTTTGGCCCCCCAACTATTCATGGAATAAATTAATAATAAAAATAAATAAGTAAATATAATAATAATAATAATAGCATGGGCCGTGAAGATAGACAGACCTGATCCAAGTCCCATCTGAGCTGATTCACTCCCCATATCTGGACGTATAGAAGTATAATACCTACCTTGCCTAGGGAGATTGTGAAGATTAAGGTAATTCAGGCAAGGGTTGAGGGTTTTAGCTCTGTGGTACTTGTCCATGGTTTGAGTCCCAACACTACAATAAGGAAAGCAAGGCAAACCCAGCGGTCTAGAAACCAGATATAGCACCTGAAAAGTTAGGAAGGGCTCTACAGATCATCACAGTAGTTATTTTTATTGCTATCGCTCTTACCGCCCCTTCTACTCTTATTCCTATGATACTATGGCTACCGCTGCCCTCAGTGCTACGCCGCAGCATGGTAGGTCGGGTACAGAACCTGGGAAGGATCAACAGAAACAGCTGCAGCAATGAGGGAAGATAGCATCAGAAAAGGTCAAGAGTGGAAGTTACAACACCTACCAGCTCTTCTGGTGGGACTTATCTCTCAATCTGAAGACCTCTGAGGCTGAGAACGTTGCTATCTGCATCTACCTGCCCGCATCTCTACAAGAGTGCCCATGCCTGGTGCTGTAGCCTCCTGGCTGACGGGTTAATGCCAAACCCCCAGCCAAGGGCTCCATCTGCGCTTCTCTGTCTGGCCCTGAGCCATTGGGCCAGGCCTGGATTCCAGCTAGAGCATTACTAAGACATGGCAAGAGCCCAGAATTCAAGGTGCCTGTCCTGTACCCTGGGGGATAAACTGGTTCCCAGAGTCTAATAACAGCCATTTTCTCATGGCATTTTCCAGTTGAGAAAGCAGACCACAGAGCAGAAGACTGTGTGGGCAAGGTACAAACACCTCCTTTCTGTGATTCTCTCCCAAGGCCCCATTATTGTTCAGGAGCCTCCTTTTCTTCAAATATATAAAAAGGCACCAGATTGCTTTTCCCGAAAACACTGAGTCTCGATGAGTAACACACTAAGACAGTATGTTGTAGGTATTTTTAGCATGAAATACTGCTTAATATGGTGGTTATGAATCACCTTCTGAGCCAGGGATGGTGGTACCAGTTTGTCATCTCAGCTACTAGGGCGCTGAAGCAGGAAGATCACAAGTTCAAGGCCGGGCTGGACAATTTAGCTAGATCATGTCTCAAAATTAAAAGAAACAGTAAGAGAGGGGTAGGCATATGGTTGATAGAGCTCAGTAGTAGAACTCTTCCTTGAATTCACAAGGTTATTTTTATCCTCTATGTATGTGAGATGGGTGGGAGAGTGGATGTATCCACATACATTTACATGTGTGTGTAAATGTAATTCTTGGGGGTTTCTATGCCCCTTTTGCTACCAAAATAACTTCAGGGCATTTCTACACCTGTTCTAGTCCATTTTAGCTCCCGAATTACGACACAGAGACCTATTATTTTTATTAACAAGCTGCAAGCACTAATAGCTGGTCAGATCCTGATCTATTCTCACCTGACTAGGCTGCTACTACCCAGCCAAATGGTTCTGTACCTGCAGCTAAGACTTGCCTTGGCTCACTCTGGTCCAAGTGTGTTCTCATGTCTGTTTTCCCATTGAGACCTCATGGTGAATCTCTACATGGTCTCTCCACCTCTTCTTCCTCTTCTCCTCTACTCTCATCTCTCTGGTAACCCCTGATTTCATTTCTCTGGAAATCCTGCTCTATTCTCTCCTGCCCAGCAAATTGGCTGATCAACTCTTTAACAACCGATCAGAGTTAATGGAAAATAATTTTTTACATAACACAGAGACCAGAGAGATGCTCAACTGTGCCATTGTACGACTGCAACCAGATGTCTGGGCATAGAAATCAGTATCTGAATATACAGTGCACAAAACCATCCCCCACCAGGTGTGGGAGTACACACATTTACCATGGTGCTTATCTACATGGTGCACATCAGTAATTTGCCAGAGTCAGTTCTCTCCTTTACCATGTGGGTCCTGGCTTGGAATGAAGGTTTTCATGCTTAGTATTATGGGTCTTTACCTGTTCATCCATCTCATTGCTCCCTCTGAGGTCATGGGTTCAATCCCCAGCATTGGGGGTTGGGGAAATCCCCAACAGAATCCTCATTTGGAGTCAGACAGATTCTAGCATTCCATCCTAGTTTATTTCACAGGGCCTCACTACATGGTGTAGCTCACTTATAAAGCTGCACTCCAGCATTCCCATCTCAGCCCTCCAAGTACTGGTGGTATAGGTATTTGTCATTACACTGGGTGCACAGCCTGGGTCTGCTTCTTTTAGCTACATGGCCTTGGACAAGGTACTTAAGAATCTCAATCCCACGCTGGCAGTGGTGGCACATGCCTTTAATCCTAGCACTTGGGAGGCAGAGGCAGGCAGATTTCTGAGTTTGAGGCCAGCCTGGTCTACAGAGTGAGTTCTAGGACAGCCAGAGCTACACAGAGAAATCCTGTCTCAAAAAACCAAAACCAAAACCAAAACCAAAACCAAAACCAAAACCAAAACCAAACCAAACAAAAAACAAACCTCAATCCCTTTTTATTTATTTATGTATTTAAGTATTTATTTTTAAGTTATGATCTTGTCAGGCTGTGGTGGCATGTCTTTAATCCCAGTACTCAGGATGCAGAGGCAGGGGGATCCCAGTCAGTTGGAACCCAGCCTGGTCTACAAAGCAAGTTAGAGGACAGCAAGGAATACACAGAGAAATCCTGTCTCAAAAAATCAAAACAAAAACCCAACTAGACAAGAACAACAACAACAACAACAAAAAGCATGATATCATTACATGACCTTTGAAGTTCTGGAATGTGCTATATAAACAAGGCTGGTCTTGAACTCACAGAGACCCACCTGCCTCTGCCTCTCAAGTGCTGGGATTAAAGACATGCCCCACCATGTTTGGCTCAATTTCTTTATTTTGCAAACAGTTTTAGGGTCAGAGAGGTGGCTCAGTGTGGATGATTATGCCTGCTGCCAAGAATAAGAATCTGATCTTAATCCCCAGAACCCAAGTGGTGCAATGAATGGATTTCTACACATTGTTCTCTGACCTTCACATGTGTACTGTAGCACACACACACAGATCCTCTCAGTGTCCCTTTAAGGAACCCACAGCTCACCGCCTGAACCTGAGCAAATTACATGGTAGATGCTAATTACTATTGTCACCAGTCTCTCTTATGGTTTGAATATGGAACACCCTCCAGCGAGCTCATGTGTTTAAGCCTGGGGCTCCAGCTGGGTGTTCTTTGGGGGGATTTCTAGAAGCTTTAGGAGATGGGCTATGACTGAAGACGATAGAGAATTACAGAGATGTGTCCCAGGGATGTGTCCCCAGTCTCTTCCTATATTCCCTTTAGCTCTACTTCTGGAGGCCATGACGTGAGTTCCTCGTCTTTGTCACCCTCACTCCACACTGATGAAAGGATGATCCTGAAACTGTGAGCCAAGACAAATATATCCTTAAGTTGCTATATCACAGCTATTATAACACAGAGACACGAAGGTTAACTTTGGTGGCATCATTGTGCTCTCAGCCTCTTTTTTTAGAGCATAGATTTTGCTTAGGACCAGATGCAGCCACAGTCTTGATGCCAGCTTGGCTTTGCCTCTCCTTGTAGTCACAGCAGCCACAGACTGCTTACTTGGTAAGGCTTGGATAGTTGGGTCCCTTTTCCTCCAGAGGTCAGGGCAGCGGACAGTTTGAGCATCTTCTTGGTAGGTTCAGCTAACTGTGGCTGCAATTGACAAGGAAGATATGCTCAGCTGTTTCAGAAGTACTCCACGGCAGTTGTTACAGTGCTGGGGCTCTCTGTCCCTCAAAACTGTACAAATAATAAAATTCAAAGTTAAACCAGGTATGGAGGTACACACCCTCATTCCCAGCACTTGGGAGTCATCAAGGCTGTCTTCAGTTACTTAGTGAGGTGGAAGTCAGCCTGGGCTGCATACAGTCCTGTCTGATAAGAAGGAAAGAAGGGGTTGGAAAATTCCTCAGGAGTTAACAGCCCTTACTGCTTTTACAGAGGACACAGTTCAGTTCCCAGCATAGACAGACATTAGGTCGCTCAGAACCACTTGTAACTTCAGTTGCAGGGGTCAGGGGTCCTCTTTTAGTCTCTATGGGCATTTGCATGTCTTATAGTGCACATAAAATCATGCTGGCACACACATACACACATAAATAAATAAACCCTTAATTTCTAACTTTATATAACTTTGAGCAAAATCATTGAATTTGTTGACTGGCCAACTCAGTTATTACTGATCAGAATAGATCTAAGAAATCATGACAGTTCAGGGTTATTTCAAACATGGCAACTAAATGTAAGATTTCCCAGAGTATGAAGTAGGAGTAATAGGTGAAATTTGATGGTGGACACATGCTTAGAATGCAAAGGGCTCTGGGTTTGGGCATATTATTAAAAAGCAAACAAACAAACAAACCTCTTAAAAAAGAGTGTGCAAACACGCAACCTCAAAGATTCCCCAGGCAGAAACGACTTGGAGAATGAGTGAGATGACATCTGCAAGGTCTTTGAGTGCTCCCCCCGCCCTGGAGTGAAAATAATTGGTGGCTGTAGGACACTCAGCACTCTCTGTCACCACATGTGACACCCAAGTAATTGTTTGTCTGTCCAAAACAAAGTATTCCTTTCAGCTCTGAAATCCCACCTCTGAGAATCTATCCTGAGGAAATAATCTCAATTTAGAAAGCACTGTTGACATATATTCATTGATGGCCTAATTATGTATACATGTGAAACTTCCTCAATGACAACCCAAAGGTCTACCCACGGGATTAAGTCAACAATAACAAATCTACTAGTGGAATATTACATAACCACACACAGTGGGTTGTGTGGCAGCTCAAGGAAGGTGTTATGAATATAACAAGTAAACAATTAGATATAAAATGACATAGTTTTGGATATGTGACAAACTGTAAGTAGAAAAAAATTAGGAAATACTAATATTTAATAGTTATATGAAAAACTAGAATTAAGGCATATTAGTGAGAGTATTGGAATGAAAGGAATTGTGGGTAATGTTTTGGTACACGTTTTGAGTTTAAAATGTTTTACTACATTTTTGTTTATTTTTTATATGTATGTGTAGTTGTGTGTGTGTGTGTGTATACATGGTCTACCATGTACATGTGAGGTCAGGTGACAGTATGCAAGAGGATACATCATGTGTGTCCCAGGCATGGAATTTAGGTCACTGGGCTTGGCTGCAAGCCTCTTGTTGAGATAATTTGTTGGCTTTGTTTTGAGCTTTGAAATTTGTAGTTCAGTATGAACTGTGTGGCTAGTAGACTAATAACCCTCAAAGATCTCCTGGCCTGAGCTGGGCGTGGTGGTGCACGCCTTTAATCCCAGCACTCGGGAGGCAGAAGCAGGCGGATTTCTGAGTTCGAGGCCAGCCTGGTCTACAAAGTGAGTTCCAGGACAGCCAGGGCTATACAGAGAAACCCCGTCTGGGAAAAAAAAAAATCTCCTAGCCTGATCTTTAGAGCCTGTTACTATGGATTAAGAATAAAATATACAGGTTGATTATATACCTTATTTACACTTAAAATCAAGATATTTTTCCTTTGAATAAGGATATCTATCACTGAGTTTATAGGAGGCGGATCTGATTTGTAGCTCAGCCTCTTAGTTGTTAACTATTTATCAAATCTCTAATCTCCAGATCTATATACATATAAACCTTGAAATGGAGTCAGTTTGCTTTTGGTATGGACCATTTTTCTTCTTTAAATCAATTTTTCTGAAACCACAAAGCTGTGACATTATAAGCAAAATTTTAAAAAGAGAAAGAGAGAAATTTCCATAATTTCTTTGGTTTTTTGAGATAGGGTTTCTCTGTATAGCCCTGGCTGTCCTGGAACTCACTCTGTAGAGCAGGCTAGCCTCGAACTCAGAAATCCGCCTGCCTCTGCCTCCTGAGTGCTGGGATTAAAGGCGTGCGCCACCACGCCCTGCTCACAATTTCTTTACCTCTACATAGTAGTTCTTTTCTACATTGTCTTCCATTTTTTGTTTGTTTGCTGTGATTTGAGATTTTAAAACACAATCTTTCAGGGCGGTGGTGGCACACACCTTTAATCCCAGCACTTGGGAGGCAGAGGCAGGCAGAGTGAGCTCCAGCCAGGGCTATACAGAGAAACACTGTCTCTAAAAAACCAAAAAAAAAAAAAAATAATAATAATAATGTAGCCCAGGTTGGTCTTAAACTTGCTGTGTTGTTGAGGATGCCCTTGTAGAATGGAAACTGTTTTCTTTTCCTCTGCCTCCCAAGTGCTGGGATTACATGTGTGTATCACCATACCTGAGCCTTTTGCTCCCCTTCCCTTCCTTTCCCTCCCCTCCCTTTCCCTTCCCTCCCCTTCCCTTCCCTTCCCTTCCCTTCCCATCCCTTCCCTCCCCTCCCTTTCCCTCCCCTTCCTTTCCCTCCTCTCCCCTCCCCTCTCCTTCTCTTCCCTTCCCTTTCCTTCATCTTTTACCTTTCCTATATCCCTTCTCTCTGTGTGTGTCTGTCTCTGTGTGTCTGTCTCTGTCTCTCTCTGTCTGTTTGTCTGTGTTTTTTTTTCTGAGACATTCTTGCTATGTAGTCTAGGCTAGTCTTAAACTCTAGATCATAGCCTCCCGTGTTCTGCAGTCATAGACATTCACTACCACATACTGTGAGATCTTTAAAAAAAATTTTTGTGTTAATTAGGACTTTTCATGGCTCTAAAGAGTCAAAATCTGACTCAAAAATGAATTAGTTTAATAACTAGTAAAATACACTAACTTTTGAAGTGGCTAGATTCAAATGATATACTTAAAATATTGCTAAGGCCACATGTCTCTTCATGCCTTGGCTCTCCTCTCCTCTATATGGCTTCATTATTTGGTCTGTCTACGTGGGAGGAAGAATGGACAAAAGTTTGATGAGACTCCTGTGGTCCTTACAACACTCAATGCCAGAGGCAGACAAAGGAACTGATGTAAATATTATGTATACTTTGTCCTCGGCCATCTATATGGGTCACATGCCCACTGTGAGATAAACAGGTATTAAACTGGAGATAATGGTAGCAGTTGTCTAGGCCTGTGTCACGCACATACTTTTCTAGGCAAGGATTGGACAGGACAGTATGACTGACAGCCAGACAAACAGGTATTAAATACCTGACAAACAGGTATTAAACTGGAGATAATGGTAGCAGTTGTCTAGGCCTGTGTCATGCACATACTTTTCTAGGCAAGGATTGGACAGGACAGTATGACTGACAGCCAGAGAAGTTGCTGTGCCTTTAATGTGGGTGTAGACCATGCAAAAACAGGAAGCAGCACCTATCTTTATTTTATTGCTTTTTAAAAAAAATGATCATTTCAGATTATTCAAATTATATGCATATATGAAAATGCCATAATTAAACCATTATTTTGACATAGTGGAATCTAGAAAAAGATCTGAAAATAATATGTATTTATCTTGTACCGTATGATATTTTGACTAGCTAAATTAGCATATGCATTTCTGGTGTGGACTTCATGCTGACTGACCACTGCTGCTTGACAAAGTTCCAGCATATCAACAATTTGGACCACAGTTCTCTAGTATCCTTTTACTTTCATCTTTGATGATTTTCACTATGCATTATGGGAGTTTCCTTATGCTTTTTCTGTTGGGGGATTTTGTATGGGCTTTGGTAGGCGATGAGAATGTATACAGTGGCAGTCTCTCTAAACAAAATAATTCTTTGGAAAAAGTCTCTGCCATTGTGGAACCACACAGGGTGATAACACTGCCTACTCCTACACAAGAATCCCCATTAAGTCACTTACAGGAAGAATGACAAGATCCGGCACACCTCACAAAAATCAGATTCTGTTATGAAGTTATACTGGCTGATCCCCATCTGCCATATACAGGAGTTTATATTGAAGGAATTAGGGTGGTATGGGATACTGGGAAAAGAGTAAGCTATCAGGACCTTCCCTTTGAGAGGCCTATGAGAACAGGCCCATCATCTAAGACTAAGGCACATAAGAATGCAATTAGGAAGCAGCTCAGTGCTTGTAGTGCTACGTGGTACAAACACTGCATCAGGCCCCCTGAGGAGGAATGACACTGTTCTTGTGCATTTGTTTCTCAGGACTCAATGCCCGGCACCTCCTGACCTCGAAGGCTGACCATGAAGGCAGAAGGAAGTGGTAAGGGGCACCTGGAGAGGCTGCTGAACCTTAGAAAACAGTAAGGATTTGGATGCTTAGGCAACTTACTGCTTTTACTTCAAAGAATTATATTGTAATAAAGTTGGATTACTTCTTTCATCTGTGAAAAAGACCATACACATCTTGGAATCATTAAATCTGCTTTCTACATTGCCTGTGATTAAGCTACTATGAAAACAAAGTATAGAAGGTGTAGTCTTTTTTTCAATACACACAGCTATCCCGATTCACCCTCAGATCATGTCGGTCTCCTTTCCCAGCTGACACCACACCTCCTCTTTGGGACTTGCATGCTCATGGAGCTGGAATCTAGCACATTACCTCATATATCTTGTTTATATGTGAGTAATTTGTATTTCTCTTCATTCTTTATAATTACTATTTTAATGGCTTCAGGATTGCATCATATATGACTTGACTAAACTTGTGTTAAATATTCTAAAGCAGGACATGGTGGTGATACTCTCTTGTATCCCCAGTACATAGGAAGTGGAAGTAGGAGGATCGGAAATTCAAGGTCACTCTGCTTCACAGTGAGTTCAAGGCCAGCCTGTGCCACACAAGACCCTGTCTTAACAAACCGATGAAATAAACTAATTAAAAAAAAAAAACAATTGAAATGTCTAATGTTCATTCCAATAAATCTATGGGAGAAAAGAGGAAATTTCACTTTGCCCCTTTATGTGTAGTTTCCTCTATAGTTTATATTTTTTCTGTAAGGTGGATTTCCAGAAGAGAGTTTACTGGGATAAAGGTGAGAATGATGACTCATTCTGCAAATTGTTTTTAGAAGGGCCCTGCTAGTGGCCTGGGCACAGTGCAGCTGCCAAGGGAAGAGGGAACTGTACTGTCAGGACTTGCAAAATGACACCGGCTAAAGGGCTACTACAAATTGGCATGTCCTTTAGGCAAAGCACAAATGAAAAATATAGAAAACTGATAATGCACACGGTGTCATCCAGCAGTCAAGGAACAGAGTGCTCCCGATTTTGAGGTCAGCTTGGGCTACATAGCAAATTCTGGGTTAGCCAGGATTGTACAGTGGGACCCTGCCTCAAAACATAACACCTTCCTTCAAAATAAACCCAAAGAAGAAACAATACACATGTGCACAGAGTTAAAATATAAACATTTCTTGCTAGAAAAATATATGCTAGAACAGCAATATACCCCTTTTCACCCTTCAGGTTGATAAAAAACAAACAAAACAAAACAAAACAAACAAACAAAAAAAATACCCAGACTTGGGGGGCATTTCTGCAATCCCAGCACTTAGGAGACTATGGAGGAGAGACACAAGTTCAAGGCCTGCCCCTGCTAATGAGATATTGTCTAAAATAAAGATAAAACAAAACAATACCCTCCTCATAATACACAGTACTTGTTAATGCTAAGGTAACAGGTACTTTTACACCAGCTGATAGGAATGGGAATTGTTACGACCTTATAGAAATGTGGTCTGTTTATATAATTTTAAAATTAAAATATACATAGCCTCTGGCAAACCCATTTTTATTGAATCCATCCTATGAAAAGAAGAAGATATCAAAGCCAGGCATCATGGCAAACACCTTTAATCTCAGCAGAGGCAGAAACAGGATGATATCTAAATCTAAGGCCAGCTTGGTCTACAAAAAAAGTTCCAGGACAGAAACACTCTACCTTGGAAGAGCAAGAAAAAGAAAAAGAAGGAGAAGGAGGAGGGGAAAAAGGAGGAGGGGAAAGAAGGGGTGGGAGAGGCCAGAAAGAGGGGAAGGAGGAGCAGAGGGAGAGCAAGGGAGGAGAGGGAGGGGAAGGAAGGGTTGTCTCCTGTTGGTACCACTTCCTCTATTTCTATAAGTTACAGGCCTCTTGCATCTTTGGCTCTATTTCTAGGACATGCCAATACTTACTTATCTTAAGCAATGGATGGTAGCTGAGCAAGATGACTCCAGAAGTCATTTTAATTTTTTTCCTTTTAGAGGCAGGTCCTATTACTACAGAGTCTAGGACCACCCAGTTAGAGACCATCTAACCATATAACCCCGTCTCCCTTACAGCTAGGTATAACCATATAACTGTTAGCCAATAGCATGTGGAAATTTTAGCCCTGATAAATTCTAGAGAATATCTATTGGATTCTTTGTTGTTGTTGTTGTTGTTTTAAATTTAATCAGTTTACTTAGATGTGTGTATTATGTGTGGATATGTATGTATGTGCCAGTATGCCAAGCTGGCTGACCAGTGTCTCCCATAATCTGCCCATCCCAGTCCCCAAGTGCTGGTTTATAGGGTGCTGGAGATTTGAATTCAAATCTTCTTGCTTTTATAGCAAGTACTCTTACCCAGATCTATCTTCTCAGCCCAATTATTATTCTTTGAAGGGTTGGGTATTGAACCCAGGGCCTTGTGCATGCCGAGCAAACGCCGTGCCTCGTGTAACCTTAGATGGCCTCAAACATTTTTGTAACCAAGGACATTGAACTCTTGATCTACCTGCTGCCTCTACCTCTCAAGCCAGGTGGGGTACCGGCACAAGCCATCCTGCCCTGCCATTTTCCGTTTTCTTCTCCCTTACCTAGGAAAGCTGATAGGCTTTTGACAGAGAAGCTGAACTGCAAAGCTGAGAGAAGAGGTTACCCTATGGCAGCCTGTAGGCCTGGGGAAGGTTGCCAAAAGTCTGAGGTCCTTAGGGATTTGGGGAGGGAGGCAGGTAGGGAGCGGTTAAGTGTCCTTGGGTAGGGCAGTCAGAAAACAGTGAGAGAGAGTAAATTGAGAGCCCTTGACCTACAGGGAATAAAAATCTGTAGAAGTTGTGACTCTTGGGGGCCTGTACCCTAACCTGGGTAGTCCTAAGAGCCAACAATAGCCTGGGTATATCCAGGAAACTTGACCTTAGCTTTTGGTATTTCATGCTCCAGTATTTCTCCCTGAAAATAAGATTTTTATGCCTAGGAACAGACAAAGTTTGACTGATTTGGCCTAGAGGCTGTAGTTGGCCAACCGTAAGTTATAATTTCATCGTGAGCACCTTCTCAATAATGCTGTAGGGATGAGTAGCAGTTATCAGCAGCTATAAGTTTTATATGAAAAGGAGGAAGCCAGTTTTATGAGCGTCCTACGATCTTGATGAACCCTGCTTATTCTCTTATCAAAGGACCAAAACATGCCTAATCCAGTCTTTGCAGATTTTTAGGAAATGCATGGGTAAGAGACATGTTGAACTGCACCAAGCAATCAACAATCATCCTAAATCTAGACTATAGATGTACATGCAAGTCAAAGGATTATTGAACAGATCAGATAAAAATAAATGGAAATTTGGATCGAAAGATACTTAGAGACATATGAGCTTGCAGGATAGGAAGGACCAAAGCCGAGAGTAGGGATAAACATATTTAGGTGATTATTATAAAGATTAGGATCTCAGAAGGTCTGTAGATTGGAATTCTGGGAAGGGTTTCGAGATTCCAATTCTTTCTTCCTCTCTCTCTCTCTCTCTCTCTCTCTCTGGATGGGACACAGAGTTTTATTTTGTAGCGCTGGTTATTCTAGACCAGGCTGGCCTAGAACCCACAGAGATTTACTTGTTTCTGCCTCCTGAGTGCTTGGGATTAAAGATTAAAGACTATGTTAGTTCAGTGCCTAGCTTACAAATCAAATTCTTGACAAGAGTGTCCACCTTAAATTGAGAAATGTATTTGGAAGTGTGGTGTTTAAAATAGCTGTGTTTTGTCTTGTAAGTTTTTAGTCATTGGGTGTTTTGTTTTGTTTTGTTTTGTTGAGATGAGGTCTTGCTATGGTAGCCTATGCTAGGTTTGAGCTCAAGGCAATCCTTCTGCTCCAGGCTCCTGAATTCTGGGATACAAATGTGTGCCTCTCTGCCCAATTTATTACTTTTCAATATTTAAAAAAAAAAAGGTTTTAAGCCAGGTCAGATGGCATAGGCCTGCAATCCTTCTACTCGGGAGACGGAGGCAAGACAATCAAAAATTCAAGGCCTGCTTGGGCTACAGGGAGAGGTGAAGGCCAACCCAGACAAGTCTTTGAGCCTTTATCTCAAAATAAGAAGTAAAAGGTGGATTGGAAGCAATAGCTCATGGATGGAACACTTCTCTGACAAGATCCAAGTTCTGAGTTTGATTCCCAACACTGAAGAAAAGCAGTTTTAAGCTAACTGTGGTGGTACCCACCAATAATCTTACATTCAGAAAACAGAGATTGAAGGACTGGGAGTTTGAGGTGAGCCTGAAGTTCAGAGTGGGACATTGTTTCTAAATAGATTAACACAAAAGAACCATGTATGTTTGGGGCTTCTGCATGGGGGGACTCCTACACGGAGAGAGCTGCTTGGGCATGGAACCGTCTTAGAGGAAGACTGAACTCAGAGATACAGTGTGAGACCTGTATCTCTGAGTCTGTAGTAAGCTTGTTTACTCCCTCTGTCCATGTCCGAAGCTTGGTACAAACATGGAATATTTAGTTACATGAAGCATTAAAGTTACTTAATGGCTTTGGTTTGCAAACCAAAGAGTCTGTTCCCATCTCTGGAGGTCAAGAGGCAGGTAAGTAGTTCTCAGTGGACGGCTGGCTCTGCTCAAAGTTTGGCAACATACTTCACTCTCTGTCCGTAGCCAAGGCATCACTATGCCACTCAAGCGAACCCGTTCACCTTTGTTCTTGCAGTGGCCTTGAAAGTTGTATTCCTAAAACTGTGAGAGGAGGGAGAAGAGGAGAGAGAGAGAGAGAGAGAGAGAGAGAGAGAGAGAGAGAGAGAGAGAGAGAGAGA
>LR750051.1:16569-33385 GCA_902729485.2 Mus minutoides
ATGGATACAAAAAATTTGGTATATTTACACAATGGAGTACTACTCAGCTATTAAAAACAATAAATATATGAAATTCCTAGGCAAATGGATGGATCTGGAGGCCGTCATCCTGAGTGAAGTAACCCAATCACAAAAGAACTCACATAACATGTACTCACTGATATGTGGATATTAGCCCAGAAACCTAGACCACCCAAGAAACAATTTACTAAACACATGAAACTCAAGAAAAAGGAAGATCAAAATGTGGACACATCACCCCTTCCTAGAATTAAGCACAAAGCACACATTGAAGGAGTTACAGAGATCATGTGTGAAGCTGAATCCAGAGGATGGACCCAATGTCTGTGGCTGCCAGGGATCCATCCCACAATCAGCCACCAATCATAGACACTATAGCATATGCCAGCAAGATAGTGCTGAAAGGGCCTGGATATAGCTGTCTCGTGGGAGACTATACCAATGCCTGGCAAACATGGAGGTGGAAGCTCACAGTCAGATATTAGATGGAACACAGGGTTCCCAAAGAAGGAGCTAGAGAAAGTACCCAAGGAGCTGAAGGGGTCTTCAGCCCTATAGGTGGAAGAATAACATGAACTAACTAGTACCCCCTGAGCTCATGTCTCTAGCTGCGTATATAGAAGAGGATGGTCTAGTTGGCCATCATTGGAAAGAGAGGCCCCTTGGTCATGCAGACTTTATATGCCCCAGTACAGGGGAACACCAGGGCCAAGATGTGGGAGCAGGAGGGTAGGGGAGCAGGGCCGGGAGGGGGGAGGGTATAGGGAACTTTCTGGATAACACTTGAAATGTAAATGAAGAAGTTATCTAATATATATTGGAAAAAAAAAAGAAAAGCCAAAAAAAAAAAAAAAAAAGAGTTGTCTCTGTCTCTTTTGTCCAAGTTCTTCCTAACTCTGTACATCATGCCATAGACAGCCTTGTCAAGCAAGAGGCTGGGTGGAGTTTTGGCATGGCATCCTTCCATGTTCTATCCATTTTGTACAAACTCATTACCAACTTTGACCCAGATCTGATGATGCCCATGTGGAATTCCATGTTGGGTTTCTATATCATAGGAATCTGGGCAGCGGGCTAGGTGTAAGGGTGTTCTTCTCCATGTCTTGTGTAGGAACACAGATGAACTCTTCTAGAAATGTGTACCTTTCTATCCATCTTGGCCTCATGGGCAGGTTTGCCCTAAGACCATTCCTTCACCAGTACTCTGTCCTGTTTCCTATGGCCCTCACCCAGCTACTAGCCTTGCCCATCATGGGAACCCCATAGAAGACTGGAGCAGGAGGAGAGGAACTTCCACTTTGCTCAGCCTTGGTGAGTCCTCAGCAAGTGTGCTCCTTCTGTAGTCTTAGCCCTTCAACTGCGTCCGTAAAGCCTAAGAAAGCACAAGCTATCAGTTGCTAACAGTCTCTCCTAACTCCTAAGGATGAGTCTCAGCCTCTTCATCACCCTGAACTATGCCTCTGTGTTAATGTTTCTAGATTTTAATTTGTTGTTCTAGTATTTAAAATGTTACTGTGTTTGGAAGCTGCAGAGTTCAGTTCAGAGTCCCCCAATTAATTCTAAGAAAGTTTAATTACCTGTGTAAGGTAAAGACCTTAATCCATGTATATAGACTTAGACTCCAGTATACAGTTCATAGACCACATGAAACTCAAGAAGGAAGAGCAAAGTGTGGATATTTCTATCCTTAGAATGGAGATCAAAATACCAATGTAAAGAGTAACAAAGTGTGGAGCAGAGACTGAAGGAATGACCATCGAGAGACTGCTCTACCTGGGGATACATCCCATATACAACCACCAAACCCAGACACTCTTGTGGATTGCAACAAGAGCTTGCTGACAGGAGCCTGATATATCTGTCTCCTGTGAGGCTCTGCCAGTGCCTGATAAATACAGAAGTAGATGCTCACAGCCATCCTTTGGATGGAGCAGGTAACCAATAAAGAAGCTAGAGAAAGGACCCAATGGGCTGTAGGGGTTTGCAGTCCCTTAGGAGGAACAACAGTATGAACTAACCAGCACCCCCAGAGTCCCCTAGGACTAAACCACCAACCAAAGAAAATACATGATGGGACTCATGGTTTTAGCTGCATATGTAACAGAGCATGGCCTAGTTGGTCATCAATGGGAGTAGAGGCCCTTGGTTCTGTGAAGGTTCTATTCCCCAGAATAGGGGACTGCTAGGACCAGAAAGTGGTAGTGGGTGGGTTTGTGACAGTGTATTTTCTCAATACCCCACAGGTGGTGCGGAGAGGATAGGGGGTTTTCAGAGGGGAAACCAGGAAAGGGGATAACATTTGAAATTAAAAAAAAAATCTAATAAAAAAAAAACTACTTAAAAAGATGTCAAATGACATTACATACAATAAATAAAATGCATATTTGTATATTATGATAAATAACAAGAAATTTACCCATGATAAAGGAAATTGTAAGAATTATCTGGGCAAAGAAATACAAGATTTTTTCATTGCAGGGTATGGGGAAAGTAGCTATTTATAGCAAAGACATCAAGCTCAATTTTTCACCTATGAAATAGTGAAACTGAGAGACTAGGAAAAGATGCACCACTTGTAAGATGTGTTAGTATAAATGAGCTTTAGTCTAACTAAAACAATTTAAGATGGTAGTATGAGAAACATTTGTGAAAGATCCAAGATCCATCTGCTCTATCTATTAGGAGAGCAACAAAACAGATGCTGTATTTGGGTCCTAGTCCATTCCTAGGCTGTCTGCTAATGTAGAAGGTTTGCATGGTTGGGATAACTAGACATTACAGCTACAGGTGGCCCATATGGGGGCAGGTTAGTGACACAGATCATCTCAGTCAAATGCGCATTTAATCACATTCATCCTCTCAAGGGAAAGGAGTGTGCCATTTTCATTCCCTGTCCTGATTACACAGCGATTCTGGAGAGTCTCTTAAAAATAAAGGCCTTGTTTTCCATATGTGTATAATTGAGTATTTCTGATCTTGTTGTCTATGTTTTAAGGTATGGTGCAATCCTGTCTTTTAGGAAGAGCCACTGTATTTTTATTCCAATATTTAGAGTGACTCACATGTGAGCAATGAAAAGATGATCCTCTGTGAGAGCTCCTGCTGATGCCACCATTATTTCTGTGCCAGGCAGAGGACCAAGCCTGTAACCAATCAGCTGATCTTTTTACATGTGATTAACAAGATACCAGAACTACTAAAGCAAAAACTTTGCATTACTGGGACTATTGATGCTGGTTAGCTGGAGCTAAGAAATTAGTGGTGATTAAGAAGAGACCAGCATCATTGAGGTGACATCTTCTGGGAAGTGTTTTCTGAGAGCACAGAGGCTGTGTTCCAGAGATAGCCGTGTGCTGTGGCTGGACTTGGTAATGTGTAAGAGTTACCCAGGTGATACTGGTTTTGAAGGCATGAAGGGGTCATGCAGAGCAGCTGAGGCCACGGAAGCACTGTGAGAGGCCATGGAAGGCCATTGGTGAAAGTGCAGCCTCAGTTGCAATTGATAGCCCATGACGGAAGGGGTCATGCAAAGGAGTTGAGGCTTGGCACCATGAAGAGAGCCTATGAGAGGCTAGTGTTGAAGCCTAGTTATAGTGGAAGACTGCAGCATTTTCGAGATGCCAGTATCATGGGATGACCACCAAGAACAGCAGCAGCAGTGAAGTACAGGCAGATGGAGCCTAGAAGACAAGGTGTGTGCTACAAAGGGCATGGCTGGAGAAGTGACCCAAGCCCTTGGAGGAGCCCAGAAGATCGTGAGTTGGATTCCAGACATTGGATGGTTGGAGATTGATTTTTGCTTTTGATTGTGACTGTGCCCTGATATTTTTCCCTCTGGAAGGAAGAAAATATTTTAGTGGATCCCACAGTTAAGAGACTTTTAATTGTAAAAAGACTTTGGATTTTAAAGGATATTGGATGTTTTAAAAGGATTGAACTTTTAATATGAAAGACTGTGGGACTTTTAAGATATTTAAGATCTTGGGGATGAGTAAGAACTAATAGTTGAGGCTTACTAGTGATGTATTTGGGTGTCAAGTTGACAAGGGGTCAATTGTACTGGCTTGTTTTTGTGTCAACTTGACACAGCTGAGTTATCACAGAGAAAGAAGCTTCAGTTGGGGAAGTGCCTCCATGAGATCCAGCTGTGGGGTATTTTCTCAATTAGTGATCAAGGGGAAAAGGCCCCTTGTGGGTGGGATCATCTCTGGGCTGGCAGTCTTGGGTTCTATAAGAGAGCAGGCTGAGCAAGCCAGGGGAAGCAAGCCAGTAAAGAACATCCCTCCATGGCTTCTGCATCAGCTCCTGCTTCCAGTCCTGACTTCCTTGGTGAAGAACAGCTGTATGGAAGTGTAAGCTGAATAAAACCTTTCCTCCCCAACTTGCTTCTTGGTCATGATGTTTGTGCAGGAATAGAAACCCTGAATAAGACACATCTGTAAAACACTTAAGCTGGCCTGTAGTTTAGTGTTTCATCTTACACTGAGTTTATGATTGACTTTTGATTGCTACTCAGGGTTTTCTACTAACATTGTGAGAAAGAATCCACAGAATATTAACCTGCAAGGTTTTTTTATTTCTCTTGGAGAATTACAACAGAATGTTCTGTATTATTATGGTAAAGACCTCTAAACTAAAACATGAAACCTTGATTTTTGTTGCTATTCACTTTTGTTGAGTATAAAGCTTTTCAAATGGATTTTAAAATAGAATTTTTAGGTCACAGCATAATTGTGTGATATATCCTTTCACAGCTCTCACTGACAGTACCACTGGGGCACACTATTACAATCAGTCTACATTAACATCATTAAGGACTTAAGGACTAAAGCCTCTGGTGCACTGCAGCTCGCTCTCAAGGTTGCATATTCTCTGGTTGGGATAAATGTTACAGCATGTATTCACTATTGCAGTATTACAGAGTAATTATACTGTCCTAAACTTCCCCTATGCTCTTTGTCCCCCAATCTCCACTTCTTCCCACTCACCAAGCAGTAGTTCTTTTGTTCTCTCTGTTGTTTTGCCTTTCCAGACCACCTGTTATGGTTCGAATATGAAGTGTTTACCCTAAGGATCCATGTGTTGAAAGCTTTGTATACAGCATTGGGTAGTTGGTGCATCAAAGTGTTGACCTCATCTGTAGATTAACCCATTGACAAGTTCATAACTAGATGGGTTCGTTGGTTACTTTTATTCTATGAAAACAAAAAGCCTGATTGACAGAAGCTTTTCAGGGAGGAAGAATTTATTTTGGCTCTCAGTTTCAGGTACTACCTGGCCATCAAAATGGTGAGGTATTCGGCAGGAGCTTTTACAGACTTGTTATAACATGAAGGATCAGAAAGAGTTAACACCCTCAAGCCCATTTCCTCCAGCTACCTACTACCAAGGCACTGTAAGCTGAGATCACCAAATGTTCAACACAGGTACTTATGGGCATGTTTTATATTCAGACAATGACAATACTTTGAGCATGTTTATTTTAAGGGTGTATCTTGACACTAGTACCTTAATATTTCTCTGCTTTCTGGTTGCCTTAAGAAAGTCAAGTATGGGGGCTGGTGAGATGGCTCAGCGGGTAAGAGCACCCGACTGCTCTTCCGAAGATGATAAGTTCAAATCCCAGCATCCACATGGTGGCTCACAACCATCCGTAACGAGATCTGGCGCCCTCCTCTGGAGTGTCTGAAGACAGCTACAGTGTACTTACATATAATAAATAAAATAAATCTTAAAAAAAAAAAAAAGAAAGAAAGTCAAGTATGTGGTGTCCCTTCTCCACCAACATAGTTGGTGCAATGACCAGAGCTGTGCCATGCCGCACCCAATGGCATCCATTGTGTTGTTAACTAGGCTAGAGATAGCCCGGCTCCCCCCTGCAGCCAGGTTCTGCAAGTCTCCTAGGTCACCCAGCTCCGCCCAGCTTACCAGAGGCCCACCTACAACCAGCCCACCTGCACAACCTGTGAGATGTCTTGAGACTTCAGGGTTCCCACCAAACTCCAGAACGCCTGTGCAGAAGACTGGGGGCGGGGCTTCCCTTCCTTTATCCCCAAATGCTTGTCCACCATTAAACAGTCGTTCTAAGCAGAAGCAACCATGTAGCCTCAGAGATCTTCTTTCTTCCCCCTCTCCCTTAGTTTTATTTCAGCTTCGGGCCAATCCTCCAGGAACCCAGTCCCCTGCGGGCAGTGGACCCCAACAAAGTAGTTACTTTTCTTATGGTTGTAACAAAACACCTAACAAAAGCAAGTTATTGGGAGGAATGGTTTCTTTTTGGCTCACAGCTCAAGGACACAGATGTTGAGATGGCTCATCATATTGCATCTGTAGCTAGGAGGCAAACCCAGATGAATTCTAATGATCAGCTTCTTCATTTCTAGCCAGTGCAGGATCAATCCATACACTGGTGTTATCCACACTGGGGTCAGGGTATGGATACTTTCACCTCATTTAACTCAATCTAGACCTTCGTTCTGAGGTGTGTCTCCTAGGTTTCTTCTAGGTTTGGCTCTAAATCCTAGCAAGTTAATAGTCAAGATTGATCAGCACAGCAGACATGCTCCTCTACATGTTTTTTTGATGCAAGATAACTGAGCCCTCTTGTCAAGCTGGCGCTCCCACTAATATCCCACTAATATCAGTTCCCACTAATACCCACTAACATTCCCACTAATATCAGTTCCCACTAATATCTTTTGCTTTTCTTCACATAGTCACAGTGACAAGACCATACACACAGCTGCACACAAATGAATCATAAGTCAGTTTACCTTGGAATCAATTGTGATAATAATTATTGTGCTCATGTATTCTCATAATTTTTTGTGTTGACCATATAGGGTAGTGGTGAAACTAACTCTTTGGGGCAAACTTCTTCATGAGGCAGCTCAGCTTGATGGAAATATCCCATCATCTCTCTGCCCAGGCTTATGCTTCACCTAGGGCTGAAAACAAAGAAAAACAAGAAATTGGCCCAGAGGTGTTTCCTTTCTGTGGAAAGCCTTTTGGGGTACCACTTAGCAGGAATCTGACATTGGAAGTAAGCTCAGGCAGAAATCTGATATTAGGGCATAATAAGGAAGTAAGTTTCAGCAAGAATCTAACTTTAGGCTGTAATAGAGAAGTAATGTAAGGCAAGAATTTTAGTCTTAGGGTGGAACAGAAGAACGAGGCTTCAGGCAAGATTTGGGGCTTGGATGAGGAAGTCAGCTCAAGTATTCTGGTCATTATGACAAGCCCTTTTAAACAACTGTCATGGCAGCACAGCACATACATTCCATGCTGCTTTGTTAGCTCCTTATTGTACTGCTTGTCCAAAATACTTGCATGTAATTAAAATGGTATGAAAAGTGGGTTGGAAAATAAAAATTTGCCTTAAGTCTCAGAATTGACTGGGGTCACACTACAATGTTGTCTAACTGTCTTTTTTTCTTTTAACCCTCACTCCCACACTGGAGAACCTGTTGACTGACTGAGCGGGCTTGGTCAGATGGCACCTCAACATTGGGGCTCCAGTAAGTGGGGAACAGTGATGGACACCATGGGAATTGGAAGCATGTGCAAAGGAAAGTAAAGAAGATTTGGGCCAGTGGTGAATAAATCTTGTAGAAGGAACAAGAGACAAGGTAAAGGTAAAATGTGTTTTGTGAATAAAACTTGTAGAAGGACAAGGTAGATGGTTTTTGTGTGTGTGTTTAGAGCTATGTGAAAATCTAGAGAAGCGAAGGTAATTCTCATAGGTGCTTTTTACCCTGACTAGAGATAGTTTACACCTGAGACATGAGAGAACGGGTTTTAGAAAAGCAGTCTTCTCCGACTATCTGGAGATGATTTGGTGAAAGAAAAGGAAAATGAACGTAAGCTGTTTCAGAGCTCTCCTAGGAACAGGAGGAGGTCGGGAGTCGTCCTGCCTTCTCTCTGGCTCCTACTGGAGGAATGCTTGGTTCTGGGTTTCTTAGGTAGGATATCTGAGTCCTTTCAGGACATCTAATTCTCTTTCCTCTCTGTCTATTGTCTGTCCTTGGCGCGCCAATCCATTCACATCTGTCAAAACTGACTGCTTTATGTGAATTCTGTGTTTTCGTTTCGTGGTTTGATTGTTTGTTGTTCTGTGTTTCACGTTCAAAAGAAAAAAATGGTCAAAACGTTATCTGCTGGTTGTTCAGCCTTTGATTCAGTTTTAACTCATTTCAAAAAAAAAAAAAAGAGAGAGAGAGAGAAAGAAAAATAAATAAATAGACGGGATCAATTGGTCTTTGGAGCCCTGCACCTGTAGTTAGGAGTCTAGTGTGGCAGAAGAAGCCCTACTAGGAGCTTCTCTGAAAAGCCACTCTTAAAGGGACCAGCAGCTTCTCAAGTTCTATGGTAAGGGAACCGATGGCTGTTTCTCCTAGAATAATCTCTATAACTGTGATTACTGAGTTCATCAGGTCACAAGGTACTCCTCTCTCAAAATTACAGCTAGAAAAATTAAGAATTTTGTTTGGTTTAAATAAGTAAATGTATGCAGCAATTTCATTTTTGTTTCTGAATGGTTTTAAAAGTATAAATATGTTTTACATGTCTCAGTTATAGATTATTGGCTTAGGTTATTGGGTATGGTTAAAAAATTTTGTAACATTGATAACAGAAAGTTGACTTAAAACTGGTAACTCTGGGTGGAAATATAACACATGGCATGAGACAACTCAAGGAGACAGGTTTCTAAAGATATGCCTGAATTGGGTAATGTTCAATGTGATTCTTATCCTAGAAACCAGAGTTATAAAAGATAGGATTTAGGGCAGTGTCTCTTTGAAGTATTGGAGGTTGCACCGTCTTGTGTTTATGTGAAAGAATGAGCAGCCAATCTTTGTAGCATGTGAAAGGGTCCCAAAAGGTGACCCTCACTCAAGTCTCAGGATAACAGCAGACCCCCAAGAACTCACAGGAGACCAGGCTCGATGCATATCACACTAGGCTTTATTCGGGGAAAGCCAGAGCTCTGGGGATGACTTGTATCCCATGCAAGGGTAGAGGAGTTGACCTGAGGGGAAAAGGGACCCGGTATTTATGGGCCCTCAAAGGGGAAAGGAGGAGGAGGGAGTTGGGGATTTCCAGATCACATGTGTCTCTGAACAAACAATAGCTTTTCCTAAGATGATTGAGGGGTACAAGGAAGGAGTCATGCACAAGTAGTTCTATTGGCTACCAGCTAGCGTGTGGGGTAACTCTGGATCGGACCTACCCAGAGTTGCTGGGGAAATTTCCCAGCAACCAAACCACAAACCACGTGGCAGTGTGCTGAATTGGTTGGCGAATACAACTCAAGTTTCTTGTCAGTCTCGTACCCGTTTGTGTGTCCAAGTTCCTTACCAGTCCGGTAACACGAGTCGATAGTCCGGTAACACGAGTCGATACAAGATTTAGTTGTTTCGATCAATTTAAAAATGAAAGACGATTATCACTTTAGAAGGGTCAAAGTCCCGAAAACACACCTGTTACATTTTCTCAAGATCTTTCATTCCCCACTTCTTCTAGTTACTAGTTCTAATCTTAGAACTAAACTTCAATTTCTTCTAAGTTTTGCAGAGACTGGTATTGCTCTCTTAGTACCAACAGCTGGACGGCACTAATCCTCTCTCTGACAAAGGTCACCAGTCTATTAAGAATTAACAGACCACACGTTAGTAGCAAAAGCAAGATTATTATAGGGGCCATCAGAGTAGAAATGAGGGTAGTCAACCAAGGGGATTTGTTTAAAAGTCCTTTAAACCATCCAGTCTGTGCTTCTCGGTCTCTCCTTCTCCTTTCTAGTCTATCTCTCAACTTGCTCATGGAGTCCTCTATGAAGAGTAGTCTACATAGAAGCAACATTCTTCTTTTAAGGCAGCACATAACTCTCCTTCTTTGAGGAAAAGTAGGTCTGACCCTCTGTGATTCTGGAGAACTACCTCCAACAGTGATAGACTGTTCTAAGGTTGTGATATTGGTGTCCATTGCTTCTCTTAACTGATTGTAATAGCAGGGAACACTATCTAGGGCTGCTGCTCTGGTTCCAATCCCTGCCGCTATTCCTCCTACTCCCAAAAGCACAGCCAAAGTCATAGTCACAGGTTCTCTGTGAAGGCAGATCTACCACCTATCAAACTCATCAATAAGTCTCTGAGAAATGATAAATGACTCTAGGCACTAACTACACTAGAATGCAATAATCTCTGGTGTCATTGAACAGCGATGTTGATACACAGGGGGTCAATCCGGTGCTGCAAGCCCACCACCTATTAGGACCAAGTGACAAGTAATAAGTTGATTCATTCCGGAGGCTCTTATGGGCCATATTACACAAATGTCGATTGATGACTTGGAGGTACCTTCCCTATGCAAGTGCCTATACCAGACACCTCAGTGAGAGTGAGCGTGTGGCTGCATTCCCATCTGCAGTAATCATGGCTGGTGGTGTTATTATAAGCCCCCATCACTGCCATTCCCTCATAACAGGGAGGTCCAGATGCTAAACACAGCCAACAAGACTTGGTGGCATTAGGATTTGTACCATTTAACACAGAGAAAGCTCCTTGGAGGAGGCCGAACAATCTCTGTCAGGTGAGTGGTGGTCCAACTTGTGTTGGGGTTATTGGGTAGAGAGCAGGGCTCGGAGGGGCCTTCTGTGAAGGAGACATTTGGGAAGGCACTTGGGTGAGGGGTGTGGTTGGAGCCAGCACTGGGAGAAAGGGTCGGTTTGGCTTGGGGAGCACCTTATTAGGACCTACTGGTAGGGCTGGGGGACTTTCAATGTTTAAGCGGACATGGAGCAATGATCCAGGTTTACTGCCATAATTATAAAACATAACTCCCCAGGTCATGCCTTTGAGCCACTGGGCAAGGTCATATTTTTTTTCCCATATCAGTGAACTGTAATGCCACGCGATCTAGGTCTGTAGACTTACATTCCTGACTTCTGTATAGCTCCATTACCACATGTTTGCCTGGCACTTATTTTGAAAAGAATAAGTCCATCCCCAGAGGACTCAACGGCCCATTTCCAATCTCCATCATTTGAAGTAACACAACTCCAATCACTGCAAAAGTACCATCTCGCCCCTGACACCAGGAACTCTTGATGTGCTTAGGGCTGCTATAGAGCCCATAGCTTCTGACCTCATTAGGGGGAGTACTTCTAGCCACAGGGATGATTTGACGGAGGCAGAAATACAGGGTTGGCCACCAGGCCCCCGGAGGTTCTAATTTTGAAGTGGAAAAAATTATTAGTGGAAAAATATATTATTGGGATAATATTTGTCAAGTGAGAGTCATAGGCTGATGTGGTGTGGCGCGCCTCCCTGCCTCCGTCGAGCAGCAAGAAAGTCATGCCAACACCGGGATCTTCTCAGTCAGCTTTATTCTGGAGCACCTTGATAGTTGATTCCCAGGACCCTGGACAGCAGCAGAGCTGCTGCTTTTACACTCCCAGGGAAGGGGGAGGGGTGTCATAGTGGTTGCTGATTGGTGCACCAAGCCATACCTCATTTGCATGTGGCCCATTCATTGGTGCCACAAGCCACAGCCATTAGCATATTTTCCCTTCATTGGTACTACAAGCAGTGCCTCATTAGCATATTTTCCCTTCGGGAGGGGCTACTGCCTGAGGAGGGCCTGAGGAAAGTGCTGCGCATGCGCACTAGGCTCTCTTCCCTGGCAGCCTGCCGGTCCTGCGCCATCTTGCAATGGGGCGGAGCCACAGGCTTCCGGAGCCGCAGGCCTTCCCGAGCTGGACGGTCTTCCCGGAGCTCAGGCGGCCTTGCCGGTCAGAGCTCGGGCGGCCCTCTTGCCGGTCAGAGTGTCGCAGCGGCCCCCTTGCCAGTCAGAGCGCCGCCACGGTGTCCCCTCACCGGGTCTCAGCGTCGCCGTGGCATCCCCTTGCCGGGTCTCAGCGCTGCTGCGCGGTCCTCTCACCGGGTCTCAGTGCCGCCACGCGGTCCCCTCGCCGGGTCTCAGTGCCACCGCATGGTCCCCCTCCAGTCTCAGCGCCACCGCAGCCCCTTCGCCACTCAGCGCCGCCGGCTTCCTACATCTCCCCCTTCTTTATTAATTAAAAATGAAGTCCTGCAAATCTGGTCAGTGAACACCCGGGCCTGAGGGAGCAGCCTTTGACAAGTGACTGATAGGAAATTGGGCTACCATCAGACACGACCACCAGTCTGTCTCTGCAGAGATCTGGAGTAGGAGGAGATGCCACTAGCATGTTGCTGGTGGACTTGGCTGTAACAGAGGTCAAATTGTTTATCAATTGTGAGACACTGTACCCGTCTCCATATCTTTTTATCAGGGGGAGGTTAGGTCAAGATGACACGAAACCTCCATGCAATTTGACATGCTTTTGAGGAATCTATCCTATATGGAACATCCTCTGCACTGTATTGTGACACTCTGTCAGCAAAATTGAGTAAGGAATGAGGCAATAGGAAACTCCACCATATCACCCTCAGTAATCCAGACAGGGATTTGACCCCTTCATAGCCGTTTGGTCAGACGATCCTTTAGTAATGTCTGAAAATTCTCCCCGGTTGGTCTTGAGCCCGTTTTACGGGAGTAGATACCGGTAGTCCCGAGCTTGTTGCTGTCGAAAGTCAGCCCGGACTCACGTACTCATACAACATAACAACCAGAGGCAAAGTATGACATAACCCAAAAACATCAGGACACCCCAAAGTAGCATCCCAGCCCATTCTTTAGAAAAGGAAAAAGGCATTGGACAGCCAAGAGGTGACGTCTCTCAAGGTGACAGGGTCGACTCTGGTGCCATTCAGGATGGAAATCTGGATAAGGAGCTTCCAGAACTGTGGGGAGCCGCACGCTCAAGCTGCCCGGCGCTCCCCGGAACGGGTTACCTAGGAACCGGTCGCCTGAAAATGTAAACAAACTCAGTACGCAGGCATGGTGACGTAATCACGTAAGTTACCGTCCACGGCGGCTCCCGAGTCCGCGTCAACACCGGCTGCCTAGAGACGTATGCCAGTTCAAGTGCGGCTGCGCCTTGACAACCACAAGTCACCGCCCAATCCCGGGGCATATTTTGAGGTAATGGGCAACAAGCCAATCCAAGCGACTTACGTCACACTGATGTGGGTGTGAACATAGGTATTTCTAGGAACGCTCTACCTTTCGCCTCTCTCTTTCTCCACGTGGATTGAATAAAGGAGTACTCGCAGAAGAACTCTGGAGCCCACTTATTCCTCTCCTGCAGGCAGGCGGGGGAAGTGGGGGATATGTTTTTTATTGTTTTTTACAGATGGTGCGGATACCCGAGAAATTGAACATCTCTGACACAGAGAAAGAGGAAAAATTCAGAGTCCAGAACTGCGGGTGAAAAGATGGCTCTGAGAGGTACACTTGGTCGTAATTTATACCGTTTAACACTCCAGTTGAGCAGCATAGTGGAGGTTTTCATCATGATAGTTACAGTGCTTGCTCTCCCAACGGTTAAGACAAGACAGGGGACATTAGACCATATACCAGAAACAGAGCGGAAGAGGTTAATGGGAGCTCATAGAAATGAAAGCATGCTTAAGCAGTCAGGCTTCCCCAGAGATTTTATATCTAAGGGGAAGATAAAAGCGGGAAAGGATGCCCGGGTAGAGAGAAGAAAAAAGAGGAGAAATAAGGAAACTTTAAAGTTCAGTAACACTGAGTCAGAATCTAGCCCCTCTGGAGACTCAGAAGTTGAAGCAGCCTGCTTTGAGGAAGAAAATTACCATATAAATGAACAGCAGCTTCTTAAAGGAAAAGAGGCAAGAGTTAGGAAACACGTGGCTCCTTGGCCCGTGACAATGCTGCTTGCGCAATTCTTAAGGAATTTAAGGTAGTTGGATCCGAGAACAGGCCGAGAGAGAGAGAGAGAGAGAGAGAGAGAGAGAGAGAGAGAGAGAGAGAGAGAGAGAGAGAGAGAGAGAGAGAAGAGAGTGAATTTTAAAAAGAAGATTCCTAGGCTCATCTAGGTTTATTTTCTCTAGAACTCAGAGAAGTTTTTTCTTTATATGTATGATGCATCATTTGTCTATATTTGTGTTTCATGTCTGTATGGTGTTTGTTCTGTGTTGAAAAAAGAAAAATGGTTACAAAAAACTGTGTATGAGCCTTCACAGAAGGCGAAAAGGGCCAGGCAGGTTTGCCCAGGACCTGGCGGGGCCACACGTGGTTTTGGGACCTTACCTAGAGAAAGGTGCGGTAATATAGGTTGTTAGTTTCTTAGCCCTGGAGATGAGAGACTAAAAGTGTTTGTTTGCTACAATTGGGTATAAGAATTGGCAGTGTTTATCTTAAAATTGTGGCTAGAAAAGGTTTGATTTGGCGAGACAAGTTTCACCACGTGATTCATTCATTCAGATTCTTGACCAGTCTTAAAGGTAAAATGCGTGCTATGAGATTTAGTCATAGATAAAGGCTTACAATTAATGGGCTTAATCAAAGAATGTAACAAAGATTTTAAAAAGGTTAACTTTAAGATTTCTCTCCAGGCTTAGAGCAGCTTTTACAGCAACACGTGGCAAGAAGCTGCCCAGAGAGCTAGGCAACCAGGATATTTAATAATGTTTAAATAGTGCTGAGGTCATTTCAAGCACGGGATATGAACAAGTCCAGAAAGGGTCTCAGAAATTTTTCTAATTGATACAATGTTTTATGGGATTTTTATCCTAGATGGTACTCTTTTAAAAAATAGGGTCTAAGTTAAACTTAAGTTAACTTCTAAAAACTAAAGGTGCATGGCTATACATTTGTAAATTCACTGACAAGCGTCCCGAGAGTTTCTTTGTTCTACAGACTTCACCTAAACCCCTCCCTGCTGCTTGCCTCCAGGGCACTTTCCCAGCAGCTAAGACCGAGGATCCAGAGACAGTTAAAATAGGAGCTGGTGAGATGGCTCAGCGCATAAGAGCACCCGACTGCTCTTCCAAAGGTCCAGAGTTCAAATCCCAGTGACCACATGGTGGCTCACAACCATCCTTAATGAGATCTAGACTTAAGAATTATTTAAGATTCAAAGGAACTTCTCTAGGCTAGATTGCTTTATTTTTTAAAGGGTTATTATTGATTAAAAGGCTTGTTTTTTGCTTTACATCCTAGCAAATTTTAAGGAATTCTAGTGTTGGTCTTTTCCAAAAACTAAAATCTATGTCGACTATCGGAATGTAACACAAAATGTTATCAATCCCAAATTAATACGACCATTACAGTACAGTTCTCAGAATTCTACTGAGTTTGGAAACAATCTATAATAGATTCTTTCCTGTGTTCGATTAACCATTTATACTTTTTACAATGTCTTTAAAATTTCCTCTTATTTGATTGATATTGGTTATAGTTTATAGATATTAATACTAGCTATTCCTTTTAATCATGACCATTGAATGTGTAATTATTCTTTACCTCAAATTTTAAGGGCTACTGTGATACTTTTAAGAGTGATAAGGTAAATTCTTAGATTTTAGAGAATTAATTTAAAGTTGTGTCTTAAAAACCTGACAAAGTGTTAGCTTAATCATTTTTCTAGGATAAATTAAAAAATTATTTTGTGCACGCCTTTAACTTCTAGATCTCCATACATGCATTATCTGTATTTTAAAACAGCCTCTTTATGGGAAAATGGATATTTAAAATTTGATACATATTCTTTTGAGGTTTCTATCTCAACACAGATAATTAAATTGCTTGCTACAGATGGTGTTTTATAAGGTTAAAATTTTGTCAAGCTATATATTAAGTCAATATAGGTATATCTCAAAACTGACAATTGCTAAAATTGTTTAACCTTTAGATATTAATTTTCAAGTTCGCAATTGTCTAATAAATGCCGTCCTGTTAAAAGGACTATCTTTAAATATTTAAAAAATTGCTCTAGATCATCGCCTAGATATAACCTCTAAAGCAGTGCTAAATTCATATTCCCAGGTAGATTGTAAAAACTTTTAAGGAATGATTGGCTATATAAATTCATATTTTACATCATCCAAATGGTGATGGCTCAAGATAATGCTTCTAATCTATATAGAGAGAGTATAGGTTTTTCTCCACAGCATATTGCAGAAACTGACAATGGACCAGCTTACACTTCTCAGAAGTTTATACAATTCTGTCACCAAATGGAAGTGACCACAATCCTCAAGGACAGGACATAATAGAATGGGCCCATCGCACACTCAAATCTTATTTTATAAACAAAAGGGGGGAGTCGAGAAGGCTCTACCCTCAGTGCCAAAGGCAACTGCTTCTATGGCTCTCTTTACACTTAATTTTTAAAATTTTGACAGTCAAGGCCATACAACAGCCGACCATCATTGTCTAGAGCCTATTAGGCCAAAAGAGATGGTAAAATGGAAAGATGTCCTAACTAACCAATGGAAAGGCCCGGATCCTATTTTGATAAGATCCAGGGAAGCTGTTTGTGTTTTCCCACAGGAAGAAGACAATCCATTTTGGGTGCCAGAACGACTGACACGAAGAATCTTGGCAAAGGAGGATGATTTCCAGCTAGACCTTCCAACCACCGGCTCTGCTCATCCTGCTGAACCAAGGGATGAAGCCCAGTGATGAAGCCAGCCCCTGTGGGACTTTTCAGAGCGACTCTCCAGAAGACTTCCCTGACAGAACTGGCAGCTCAATGGGACTCAGCTGAAACCCATTGCCTATGGAGATTTCCCTTATACCTTTAACCCTTTCCTTCTTTAAAGTGTGGGTGGTAGTTGCCTTGTTCTGCATTACCTTCAGCTGTGACGTTATGCTCGCTTTGGGTGGTTTAAAGCTCAGAACCCACCAA